>OZ018317.1:176216208-176491208 GCA_963969495.1 Ceratothoa steindachneri
TCTTGCACTTTCCGGAGAAGACGGCGGTGTGGCACCTTATCAAAGGCTTTCTGAAAGTCTAAGTAGACCACATCCACCGCCTTGTCCCGATCGTGCTCACTGAACACGAAATGGAAGAATTCCACAAGGTTCGTCAGGCATGACCGTTGCCTTCGGAAGCCGTGCTGGGAACTCCTCAGTAGCAGGTTTGACTCTAAATACGACGTCATTTTGTCCACCATCATGCTTTCCATGAGTTTACCGACTATCGAAGTCAGACTGATAGGTCGGTAGTTTGACGGTTGGCTTCGGTCTCCTTTATTGAAGATAGGAGTCACCTACGCTTCACGCCAGTCTCTAGGAACGCATTCGGTCCGGATTGACATGTTGAAGATTGCGCTCAGGTGTCGGGACACTTGATCACGCACTTCTTTTAACACTTTAGGTAGAAACCCATCCAGGCCAGGTGACTTATTCGTCATTAGGTCACTGATCTTCTTTTTTATTTCCCCTTCGGTGAAGTCCATGTCCTCCAGCTTTTCCCCCGAGTAGGAATCCATTGGCTGGGGGATGGGACCACACTCTTCAGTAAACACTGAAGAGAAGTAGTCGTTGAGGAGGTTAGCATTTTCTGCATCTAAGTGCTTTAATGCCCCCTCCTCATTTCAAAAAGGGCCAATCGTTCGACGGATTGGTTTACGGCTGTTCACATATCCAAAAAACTCCTTGGGATTCTCTTTACAGAGTGTTGCCACTCGGAGTTCCTCAGACCGCTTAGCCGCCCTTATGCTGGACTTCACTCTCCTGGCTAGCCTCCGGTATTCGTCAAAGTCAACCGAGATCTTCGATTGCCGGTACACAGTTCTCTTCTTCCTAAGCAGTTGGCCAATTTCTCGATTAAACCACTTTGGTTGAACAGAAGACCGACGGGGACACTTCAGAGGGATGAAACGCGATTGAAGACTCATGAATGTGGTTTTGAAACTGTTCCACGAGTCTTCAACAACATCGCACACTTCTAGCCTCGCGTCAGTCAGTCCAGCACGAAGACCTGCAAAGTCTGCTCCTTTCAAATCGAGTTTCCTCGATTTACTAGTTGCAGGCCCTGCCTTCGGGACTTTGACTACAAATCTAATTAGTCGGTGGTCACTGCCACTGAGCTATTCGCCAACAGAGAGGTCCTCAACGATGTCATCCTCAGAGGTTGAAACCAAGTCCAGGATATTGTTTCCTCTGGTTGGCTCTCTCGCCCATTGAGTCAGGAACTCGTTGTTCGCAAACCCTAGGAGTAGTGCGTTCTCGCAACAGGGTTCTCTGGTTTCCCAGTCAACTTGTGTGTTGAAATCACCCATGATGATACACACTCTGTCTTCGACAAGTTCTCCTAGTAGCTGGTACAGATCTCTGTCCTTTTTAACGAGTTGGGCAGGAGGTCTATAAAGCACCAGGGTCCTGTATTTGGCAGGACCTATCTCTAGGTCAGCACCTAGTAGTTCATGGTCGGATACGATGTTGCAATCCGTCGAGTTGAGAGTATCCTTGACATACAACATCACACCGCCACCCTCTCTGTCTGGCCTATCTTTCAGGAAGATCTGGTAACCGGGAATCGTGAATTCACCGTTAAAATCTCGGCTTGAGGTTTTTATCCACGACTCCGTTATGGCCACCATCTCAGGTTCCTCTGTTACTACGAGGCCACGGAGCTCAAGAAACTTATTCCTGATTGACCTCGCATTGAACAGAAGAACTTTGAGGGAGTCCCCTAGTGTAGGACTCCCTACGCTCTTCCGTTTCCTGGCTTCTCTGTTTTCGTGGTCACACCCTTTTTGACGACCTCCGAGAAGGTCGTTCCAGGAGTGACACGGGCGTGCTGACGCACGTCCGCTTTCGCTCTGTTTCTAACGCTCCTTTGGGTGCGTTCCACGACATCTTGAATTAGGTTGGCGAGGAAGGCCTTCCCTTTAAAGGAGAGATGTACCCCGTCCCTTTCGTAAAGGTCGTCTCTACCGATAAAGGTACGATAGGGGTCCACGAAGAAGACTCCTTCTGCCATGCAGAGATCCGCCAACCTTCTGTTCACTGCGACGTTTCTTTCGTGAGTGGTTCGGGATGGACCTCTTCTTGGTAGCATCCAAACCACCACACGTTTGCGGGTTTTAAGCCCTATGTCATCCACGGCTCCCATCACCGTTTGGATGGTCTTACCACTGAGGCCAACCTTACCCCCTCTGAGGTAGAGGTCGTTGCCGCTCACCATCAGAGCAACAACTGAATTCTCAGAAATCTGAGCTTTCTCTGCCTCTACTCTGATGTTGTGGTTACCCCGTCCTGACAGGCAGCTTACCTTCACGCTAGTGCGAAGGCGGGCCGCTAGCAGCGGCTGCAGATCCCGTGTTTGCAAGTCACCAATGAGGGTGACCTTCGGACACTTGGTCTCTGAAGACGGAGTCTTCCCTTGTGGAAGAGGCCTCTCCTTTTCCTCTTTACTCTCCACATTCTTATCTTTCTTTTTTTTCTTGTTTATCTGTTTTTCTTCTATTTTTGGTTCTACTTTTGTTTCAACTTCATTCTTTTTCTTTTGTTTCTTCGTTTTTCGTTTCTTTTTTTTTCTCTTTTTCTCTCGCCTCAGCTAGCTTAGCCTCAGATGATGCCGGAATCTCCGCTTGGGTACCAGGGGATTCCGACACGTCAGTGGGCGGTGCCTCTTCTAGGCATCGAATCTGAGCTGCGTTAAGGGCTTTGAGTTTCTCCAACTTTCTTTCAAGGATTTTAGCTCTCTCCTCTGAGGCTCTATAGAGGTCTTTTAATTTCTCCACCTCTCGCGTCAATATGCAAGTAGTGCAGATACGTTCAGGGCTGCATTTTGAGTAGCAGCCCTCCGGAAAGTCAACGCACCACTTTTCTAACTGGCATGTTGCACAGTTGTGTTTTAGACGAACGGGTCCTTTTTTGCCTGTCATTTTGAGCGCTTTCTCTCTCTCTGAAAACTCGTGACCAATCAATGATAAAAAAGGGGGGTTGGTGAGTTCTCCTCACGTGAGTCGCTCCCGCCTATCGATCGGAGAGGTTTCGGATCTTTCAGAAGGCACGCTCCATGTGCTGCTGTTCGTCCTACCGAGTCTTCAAACCATGGCGTGCCGTGGCTCCCAACCAAGCAGCACTGACGGTCCCCGAAGGGGCCATCGATTTGTCACCAGGTGAACAACAACGAAGCATGCCCCTTACTAAACTCCTACTAGTTCCCTTCACAACGGCCAGGATCTCGGAATAGCGTTCAATGGATATCCCGCCACACCAAGGAACTCGAACCAAGGCTTTTTATTGGCCTGGCAACCAACCTGGGAACAAAGGGCCGTCACCTCGGACCAATGCTACCATAAGCACCCGCCAACGGGCACTGGGAACGGTCAATAATTACGCACCAGGGAAGGGGTTAACGGGGCACTACCCTCATCCCATTCATTGTACCCCAACGCCTAGGACACCTCTAGTCCTAGTCTCTCGCAACCGGTGAGCGTCCATTGGCGTTGTTTATAGAGGTTCCAAAGCCTCTCTTCTGACGCATGAGGTAGCTGCCAGGTCCTTATATGTAGATAGAGGAAGAAAGGGAAAGAGTGACATGATAGGAGTAGGCTTTTTTTCTTCTTTTTTTGTATAAGTGGGAGATAGGATAAAAGTAAAAAAGGAGAGGGATAGAGTAGAAAAAGGAAGGAATGACGCACTTAGTCTGGAACCTCGTTTCCGACCAAATCGACAAGGGAAGCCCTACCAGGAGTACCCTGAAGAGGTACCCCCCGCCGACATAGCTCGAAAAGTCCAAGGTCCACACAAGCTCTCTTCCTACGACAAGGGGGCGTCACCTCTCCCTCTACTTTCGTTATGAAGAGAGAGAAGCGCTCCTAAAAAGGGTTAATGAACTCCAGGATGCTTTTCTAGTGGATTAAAGAATTCTTATTATTACCCTTACCAAGCCGCAAATACATGAAAATAAAAATATATATATTTGGCCCGACATAAAATTCACCCGCCCATAATCTTTTTTGCCCATCCATTTATCTAACCCGCCCTTCAACACATTTAAAATTGGATAACTCACAACCTCATGAAGTAATTTATTTTAGAAGTCTACCACTCAGTGAAAAAAATTATTTTCTTAAATCTGCCCTATACAGTTGTTTTTTTAATCTTAAATTGATGATCCCTAATCCTTTTATTGTCTACCAGATCCAAGAACTTGCTAATATCCAAATTCTATTTTCTATTTGTTTTTCCATCCTTCCATTGGGGCATGTCATGACCTAGTTACTGATAGAAGTGAAGATAGAGAAGCCGTTCTAAAAATATTTGTATCTATTTGTATTTCGGTCAGTGGCAAATTTTTATCGAAATTGTGGTTTGATTCGTTTTAACGGTCATCAACGTACGATGTAAAGAAAAATTATTAATAATAAATATGGAGGCAAGAGTCACAAGACAAAGGGCTAAAAGAGTCGTAATTATGTTACCTAATTAATGAAAATGATAAGACGGGTTTAAGAGGGGAAAATAATATTAATATTTATTTATATTTAAAAATCCCCCAAAGAATCTTATATAACTATATAAATAAGTTATACGTTTTCAAGTATCGGATGACAGCCAAAAATGTCCCCTTTTTAGTCGCGTAGAACTCTATATCTCACTATGTAGGTCGGTTGGTCCCGTTTTGCCTTTTTTTGTATTGGTAATAACGTAACTATTCGTCCGATCTTAACGAAATTCGAAACCCTTATGTTGTTTTACATTCTCTTTCGAATGATATAATTGTCAAAATCCTCCTAAGGTTATCCGGGGAATTATTTGGCAATAACATCATAACTAATCGGCCGATTCTAACGAAATTTGAAACACTTATGTTGTTGTACATTCTCTTTCAAATGATATGTGTTGTACATTCTCTTTCAAATTATATAATTGCCAAGGTCCTGCCAAGGTTAGTCCGGAAATTATTGAAAGTTTTGAAGGTCGTAAGGTCATAACTCAGAATAAGTGAGATCACGCGAATTTGGTCAGCAGACCTTGTTTCATAATGCTGTAATTTGTTAGACATTAAAGCTTGAAGGTAGAAATAAGTATCATTACAAAGAACAATATTTGCAATTTTATTAGATAGCCTTTTAACATTTGAAATGACCACGACCGGATTCTATGCACTTGTCAATACAATTAGCAAAATTCCTTATCGCATCCTGCAAAATATTGACATTGATGGATTCGTTGATTTCTCGAAACTCATTCTTCAGTTCTGCGATATTAAATGGTGCAGCTTGAAATAGTCTTTCTTTTAAAAAACTCCATAGAAAGTAGTCTAAAGGTGAGAAGTCAAGTGTCCTGGCCGGCCAGCGGAAATTTGTCCCTATGCAACATTAGTGGTTGAGGAAATCGAGCCTTCAACCATGCTATGGTGGCATATGCAGTATGAGCTGTGGCGCCATCTTGCTGAAACCATTCGTCAGGATATGTGGTATTGGCGAAAATGCTTTTGAACATGTCAAGATATCTGACAGCGTTAAATGACTGAACTTGTTCTGTTTCGTAGTCCTCAAAGAAATAGGGCTCATAAATCTTATTTACAATTAGTCCACACCATACTCTTATCTTTGGAGAGTGCAAAGGTTTTGAAAGTGATTATTTGGTTTAGTTAGGGACCACTTTCGATAATTCTGTTTATTCGGCCTTTTAGGTAAATGTGATATTCATTAGTAAAAATTATGTTATTCAATACTAATTGTTTATAATCGCATATTTCTTTAACCCTGAGGCAAAATGATAACCTTCGTTGCTTATCCTCCATTGAGATTTCTTGGTGACCAGTGTCGTGCGGACTTTTGAAGATGAGGAAGCAATTCAAATTTTACAAAAATAAATATGTTAATTGAAGTAAATATGTTGTTCATTAAAAATGACTATACAATTGCAAGCTACTTATTTTATTTAAATGTTATTTTTTAATGTTATTTTTTAAACTATTTAAATTTTAAAATAGCTTCTGTAAGTATGCACAATCAGCTAGCCAAGATGTTCTATCATATTGGCCTACATTGTATTTGCGAGTGCAACACTGTTTTGGGTGACAGATCTAGTGTTGCCGTAGGCCTACTTGTTTTAATAATAGTTTCTCTTTCATTATATGTCATCGCGCTGAACTTCCTTTTTAATAATTTTTCAATAATGCAATCGCATTTTCTCCCAACATCATTTGCATCCATTTTATTTAAAAGGGGGTTATCACTTAAAAAATGAATAAACAATACGCCACACTTATCCAAAGCGCTGCCTCGGGGTTACTGATCTCAAAGATACAAAGGGTAACTATGATAGCGGTAGGCACGCCAGAATCCCGGAAATATTAACAAAATGCTTAAGATATAAGAGTTTAACCATACTAGAGTTTTTGCTATTTAGCTGCTTTCTTTCTCAGAATCAGTATTTAAATATAACCTAAAAATTTGTTTCAGCTTCAGAGCATAATAATGTGTCTTAGATATGTTGTTGCTTTTTCCTAGATTCTGGTAACTCGGCAGGGTTGCCAGATGCAAGCTGATGACTGCAGATCCAAATTTGTTTCCTTTGCCGTATACAAATAGGTCATTTTTTTTCTTAATTCTAACAGGGCATTGAAATATCTAGATAAAAATCATAAAACTCTAATGACTGTATATTATTGCTAAGAAAAGCAAAACATCTTTGAAACTATTTATTCCAAAGCACCAAAAAGCAGAACTATTATTAAAATTAAGAGAGAGAGAGAAAAAAAAGAAGAATATAAATCTCGACGAAAAGGATGTATTGTTTCAATTGCAGTCAGGCTCTCAGGGTTTAACGCCAATTCGATTGAAAGTGAACCAGTACGTACCATATGGCGTATAAAAGTATAGGCGAGAATAAATGTGACAATAAAATTGATTCTGCTGTCATATTAATTGTTGGGGTGTAAATTCTTTTTCTTTTCTTTTTAAATAGGGGAAGCATTGCTTCCCTTGCTTCCATGACTACACGCCACTGTTGATGACATTGATTTTTGTATGGCTTTAAATTAAGATCTTTTTTGAGAATAGTTCGCACAGCTTTTCTATTGAAATGCGCTTCAGCAGCCAATTTTCTCTGACTTTGTTTCATCAGCATCAATTAAATTCCTTACCTTGTCAATATTCGTTTCTGTCCTCACACTTTTCTTACGACCGGAATTTCCTTTATTTAAATTATGAATTGTACTGTGTGCATTCTACTAGGCGTAATTTCTCTGTTTGTTATTTTTGTCTAATCGTATACCATATCTTGCTTGTAAATGACGGAATGATTTGATTGTGGAGCCATGTCAAATCATTAATTCCATGACAAACCTGCATTGTTCAAGAGTTAATTGTGGCCTTTTTGAGAGCCTAAAACAGAACTGTTTAATATCTGCATAGATAGGCTATCCTAGGCTGGGTTAGACTATCCACCGCAAACCTAGGCTACCTAAGTTACCTAATAAAATTTCAAATATTGTTCTTTGTAATGATACTTATTCCTACCTTCAAGCTTTTAATGGCCAGCAAATTACAGCAGCATAAAAAAGAGGACATTTTTGTCTGTCACTCGGTATGTTAATAATGCTTTTTCGTAGTTATTCCATTGCTCTTCAGGAACTCACAAAATATTGGAACCACCCTAAACTTTACCGATAGGGGATTATTGAAATAAATCAGGTAGAAATTTATAAAAATATGAAAGTTAACAAAGGCATTTCCTTTCGGAAAGATTGGAATATATTTTTGAAAGTGGCGAATTTAGGGAAAATAAAGATGTGGAGAAGATACGCAGCCTATGTACTATAATGTAAGGGACCGGCACTTCTAGACCTGCTTCTATTCAACAAAACGAAGGTAAATCTAGTAGGGGACTGGATTCAAAATTAATTGGAAATTTCGAAATTTATTTGAAATGTTTTGGACGTAGAGAATATTTTTTTTATACTGTCGACGCTGCGATATGGCGGACTTTGGTGTTTCGACCATTGTTGTATGCCAAAGGCTGTAGGGGTGCGAAGTGTATAGGAGAACAACTTCCTTCCAAAAGCGAGAATATAAATAGCCTATTAAATTACCAAGTCAGGACGGACTTCGCCGTAGAGTGACGGCAGAGTGCTAGCCTTTGGATTCAAAGACCCGCGATCGATCCCTCAGTCCACAATTTTTACGGAGAAAATCCCAGAAGAAAACGGAAAACGTTTTAAGAACAACTCAAGAAATCGACTCAAGAGAAAACCGATGTCAAGGAAAACGGAAAGAAAACGACTTCAAGGGCTAACTCATCACGTCATCAAGAATTAAGAAGAAATCATCAAGAATTAAGAAGAAATCATCACGTGATCAAAAAAGAAGAAGGAATCATCACATCAAGATAACTTAAAAAGAAGAAGGAATCTCAGCCTACAAGAATACCAAGAGTCAGATAAATAGAAGACAAATGTTTCAAGGAGCAACTTCAGTCAAGAAATAAATAAATAGATTCGAATATAGAAATCTCAAGATGGATAATAATAAATAATAAGAAAAGTTATATAAATATGTCCCCCCCCCCCCATAAGGCCGCCATTGGCTGCCTTTTTAATTTATTCATATAATTATGTTTTTATGAAATTATTTCAGGATTGTGTAGGGCATAACCAAAGGAAAGTGGATTAGAAAATATAGATAATAACTTAAGAAAATGCAGAGAATATTTGTTATTTAAACTACCGATGCTGCGATATGACAGCCTTTGGTATTCAACAATGTTTTTATATGCCAAAGGCCGCCTTTTGCAGCATTTTGAATTCATTCGTATTACTAATTTTTGTTATGAAATTGTTCCAAGAATGTGTAGGACGTAACCAATAGGAAAGTACACCATAAAATATATATAGTAACTTAAGAAATAGAGTGTAAAAATGTGAGGAATTTAAATCGAGCTTTGCCCCAGTGTTTTCATTTGGGGGGTATTTTTAATATATCAAGGGTATTTTCTCACCTTTGTCATCAATATCAAATTCAGGTTTTGGCGGAATTTTGAATGGCAAAGTGTCGGCAGAAACCGATGATACTGAAGGAAGAAAAAAAACGGAAACTCAGTTAGTTTACCAGATCATGTGGTAGATATATGTGAAGTTTATTGTAAAAATTTATCAACCCTTTCGCTTTGGTGAGACAAGAATGTTTAGGCAGTCCTTTGCTACAAAACTGGACAGTTAAATTGCACAACTACATGTGTGCGTAAAACGACACATTTCAAGTTCTGAGAAGAAATGCAGAATCTTCCCGGTGTAACTAAAGGTGAGTAATATTTCCGCCTTTACTGTAACTTCTCATGTTTGGCTGTAAAAACTGAAAAGAAAAGGGGGGAAAAACTTAATTGCAGGCGATATTTCATAGGTTTTTATTTATACAAAGTTTTAGCAGATAAATAACAAAAACAAATAATCTAAAATGGTGGAAAGTTTATATTTATACACTACCTAGCCTAAGCGAAGCGTTAAAAGAATCCTGTAGCCATAGAGACCACATAGCATTAAATAAGTCAACCAAATTTCCCTTGTCATAGATATAACAATTCTAAAAATATATTTATTTTCAATTGATTGCGACGGATTTTATTAAATGAACAAATTTGGGAGAATCAGAGAGATTAATAATTTATTCAGATAAAATCAATTTTGTAATCTAGGAGTTTGTTCGGATTTTCCGAAGGTAACGCGAATTCCAAGGAGTTTCGAACTTTTAATCAGGTTAGGTTAGGTTAGAGATTATAAATATAAGAAACTCATTCAAAATGCGTAGGATTGTGAACAAAAAATCAATATAGGTTGATCATATATTTTATACTAATGTATTATAATTTCCTACTGTTGACCCAAATTGATTAATCAATTTGGGGAGAAAAACCTTTTGACAATTAATTATAATTATAAATATTTTGTCGGTGAAACCAAGGTTCTTAACTCAGCAGAAAGTAAATGAATTTTACATTTACCTCATAGTAAGAGGAAATTATAAACAATGGATCTGCCAACATATTTGATATGAATAAAGCGATCACACAAGTTAGATACATTTAAGAGAAATTGCATAAAAGAAAAATTTTTAATAGTTACCCCAAAAGGGTAAATTTACCACTAACTATATTTATCATAGATTAGGTTTATTTTATATAGAGTAAAGAAATCCATGCTTTTCTTAACATCTATAATTAGGCCTAGTTAATTTTAAGATAGAACTTCACTCATTTAGCTTTTTATTATGTTAATCCAATAAACGAAAATCTATTATTTAAATAAAATTTGTTCTACTTAAGAAGTAGATACATACTAGACACAAATATACAGGGTGTCATTTTTACTCTGACGGTTTTTTAACTAGATACATACTAAACACAAATATACAGGGTGTCCTTTTTACTCTGACGGTTTTTTAACTAGATCAAGTTCAAATTTAGCCAAATCATGGATTCATACACTAAGTTTGTTTCCGAAAAAAATACCTTCGTTTATGTGTAGAATTGAATATATAACGAATAAAAACATTGTTTTTTTTTTATGAAAGCAAATGCTTAATAGCGAAATATTGTATGAAATAAGCCAAAGTTAAGGTAGACTCATCTTCGCGCATACAACACATCACTCTTCCGTCTTAGAACCAGCCGAAAAGGTTTTCAAATTCAAACCCTCCTCGCGGGAGAGGGGGGCGGGGGGAGTACTACCGTTCTATCTGCGGCTTCATCTCCACCAAGACCGGCTCCTTGGTGCTCGGGTTTACCAGCATTTTGTCATTTCGATCTTTATGTGATTTTCATCATACGGTTGGACTTCATCCAGGATTGAAAAGGGAGGGGTGATGTAATTAAATGACATTTAATTTCGTTAAAAAAAACAAATATATTAAAACCGTCAAAGTTCAAATCCCTTCCTATCTATTATGGCATAAACACACAAAGGAGTAGACCAAAGAAAGCGCTAAAAGATCATTTCGCCTTCCTGTTTGCTGTCTGAGAACAGCGTTATTCGAGTCCGTCCTCTGCATTACTTCGCTCTCTGAAAGGAAAAGAATAAACCTTGAGCTTGGCTGAGGAATCTCAACTTGCATCCCGCTGTTAAACTCGAGGCCGAGTAGGAATCAAACATCTCGTTGCCGTTCCTCGATACATAACTTATGAAGAGTCAACGGATCGATAATAAACTGTATACCGCAAATCAACAAATTCACATTTGTATATTATTATTCATTCCATGATAAATCAATTAAGAAATCGGTCGTCTTATCACAAATCTTAAAGAGTTTCTCGCCACTGTCGATTCCTATCTAGTTGCACTCACTGTAGGATGCGGCCACGTAGGCGAATGATGTTGTGTTGTCGTGGGCCTCTGGTGTAGTGATTGTTGTACTGTGTTATGAGTCTCTCAGTGTTTATGGAATATGTGAAGTGTTTTATACATGTGTAGGTTTTGTGTGGTGTGTGTAGGTCGCGTGCTGCGCTTATAGTGTTCATGATTGAGAACCAGTGGTCGTTTAATAGATCTGTATTAGTCTGATCCAGGTCGAGGTTTTGTGGCGTGTTTTCTGTTATGTCTCTTGAACTCTTCCCAGTTCGTGTTTTTAAAGTCGAAGAGAGGTGGCGTGGGTATGAGTATGGGATATTTTGATATGATAAGGCATATCAGTATGTGGTCAGAGAGTACGTGAGGACCCGGTGAGATGTGAGTGTAGAAGCATGTAGCGTGGTCGTTGCGGAAGACCACGTCCGGAGACGTGGTCCCTCCGTGAGTACTGAAGAATGTGAGGAGGGTCGGGCGGATGTGCTCGCAGCGATAACGCGGCAGGGCACCGGGCAGAATAGATGAATCAATTAGGCATAGACAGATAATTTAGGGCGTAACAAAAATATATAAGCCGGAAAGGCAGGTACAGATAAGGTGACTTTCTAGTGTACAGGGTGATAACAGAGACTGATCTCAATGTCTGTTGAAGCAGCCGTCATCGGACATCCACACTTCTATGAACTCCCGATTCTTGTTAGTCTTGGCTTGAGCCACTTCATCTCTTGCCTGCGCGTGAGCCAATGGGATGCGACTGCTGATAGGGGATCTCTCCTTCAGTGGGATCTGCGATTCTCTTCAACCCACGTCCGGAGCTTCTTTGAATCTGACCAACATATTTGGCCTCGCACCCTTCTCATTATAATTCATAAATCACATCCAAATTCTTTAAGTCAATGACCCTGTCCTTAACTCTCGTGAGATGATTGCCCTAAGTGTTCGAAGGTTTGTGCGCAATCTCAATGCCGAAAGGACGAAATAGCCGTGATGTGATCTTGGAGGACTTAGGCACATGAGGAAGGGTGACCCTTGTCAAGTCGTCTAGGTGGTGGTCTCATAGTGTTAACAAAACGGTTCGGGTAATGGTTGGCCACAAACGTTGCTTTGGATCGCTTCTCTTCCAAACGCAGCTGAAAATCACTGCAGTGAGTCTTGAGTCTGTGCTCTCCCGAAAAGCGTCCTGACCCTCCTCCCTTTGTGGCTCAGTAGATGATGGCTCTCAAAGCCCAGGACTCGGTTTGTATGAGTCTTCATTCTCTAAACCTTTGGTCGGAGACTACCTTCTCTACCTCGTGGTACTAGGACGTCCAAGAAGGACATTTATGTCTCCTTCGTAGAATTGGTTACGTAGCATGTTTAGACATGTGCTAAATGGAATTTTCGTTTCTGTATGTAGGTGTTTTGTTAGGATGGATTGGATAGATGCACGAAGGGTTTTTTTATGAGTTTGAGTTCGTCAGTATTGGGAGTGGTTTGTGTCCAGGGTTTGCAAATCAAAAAACCCAGCAATAAAAAATTTGGGTTTATTCCCGGGTTTTTTTTTTTTTCCTTTTTCAAGTGAAATTAGAAAAAAATCCGGTTTTGAGGGTTTTTTTTTCAAAATCACACTTTTTTTCAAGAAATGTACGTTACTTATCATTATTTTATTAAAAATCCATATTTATGTTTATAATTTCACAAATATGTATCAAATTAAGATTATTTCTCTGATACTGACTCATAATTCATCTCTCTTTCTACAGGTGATGGCTATCATGGGTACCCACAATTCTCAACCAGTGATCTGTTATTACCTTAATATAATTATTAAACTAATTAATATTGTAAAAATAGAGATAGCTATTCTTTTTATATGTTATTCTAATGCTTGTAGTGTTTGTTTTTGAAAAAAAACGAATAAAACCCAGGTTTTATTGGGCTTTTTGAAAATTTGGGATTTTTTGCCAACCCTGTTTGTATCGGGTGCCAGGCTGGGGGGAGTGAAGGCTATTGAACCAGGCCCCGTAAATTTTCCCGGGAAAGAGGATGTTCAATCGATCCTAAATAAGATAGTCAATATTTCTAAGGGCTGTTGTTGTTAATTGTTCCTCGGGAGGAGATGACCTCCGCTTCCTCTTGACCCTTTAAAGGAGATTAAGGGAGAAAGCCTTTGATGCTACAGGGTGGGCTGTAGGACCCCTACCCTTACCACAATTAAGTGGGGGCCACACTTTCTGCGATACTGTTTTGAGGGACCAGTTTAGGGTGGCGTGAGGCTGTTGCATGCTAAGTGGATTTTAGAGCACCCCCGTCCCACGTCTACTAGCGGTCCATGTAACAAGAAAGGGAAGTAACTATTTTTCTTGCCCTGGCGGGGGGCTTGAGTTTAGAAAACACAGCCTTGCCTGGTGGGCGGGTCTAAACAGAGCCGTAGCAACCCCCCGGCTCTTGAAGGGGCCCCACTATGGCCCCAAATTTTATTTTATTAATGAAAATATAAAATTTTCGAATACACATTTTCTGTAAGTATTCCGCAGCTTTGGCACTGCTGAGAATAGTATTTGTCGTGCCTGGCACTACTTGTAAATGTATGATATATTGTTATGGGGGGCCCCACAACCTTAATTTGGGAGGAGCTCGCCCACTAGACATTGTTACGGCTCTGGGTCTAAGGGTTATATTTGCAATTAAGTTTTAACTGAAAGATTTATGCAAAAATACCAGTGATTAAATCTCGTTTTAATCAAATTTATGCTCCCAACTCATCCATCAATAACCTAAATTAATAATGGTTGTTTAGCTACTGTATTTTTTTATGTTAGGCAGGATTTTTTTTACAAACGGACAAAACATTTTGGAAAAGCCTATTGAATTATTTTTTTCGATCTGAATGAACGTGAGGTTTAAAGTATTTTTAGGCTAGACTCCCCCCCCCCCCTCCTCCCGGAATAGAAAGCAAAATTTTCTCTTTATTTTGGGGATTTGATAATCCAAAAACGCTAAAACATCGTCAGTCTTACCTTTTTGTCAGTCGACCCAGTCAGTGACGATCGAAACTTACTGGATGCAATTCCAATACAACACAGGAGAAGTATTCCCTGCGGGAGAGAGTATTTTAAAGGGATTTAGTTTTTGAAGTATTTAATAATTAAATTATTAATACGTCAAAATATAATAATAATTAGAAGAAGAAGAAAAGGATAAAAGAAGTAGACAGAGAAGAAGAGGAAGATTTTGTGTATGGCGTTCTTCAAGGCTACTTGCCTTCACATAGCGCCAGTCTACCAGCTGAGAAAATGCTTGGGAGAAGAGTTAGGGAGAGCGAGGAGCGTACACCAGCAGGCAGGTCATTCTACATCCTATGAGCAAATATTGACAAAGCACGATGACCCATCTAACACAGAGGACTACATGGTAGTAACAATAGAGGGGTGGAACAGACATTTCGGGATAGGTTTATGGGGAACACAGGTAGGTAAGAAGGTCGAGCTTGAAGGCGATGCAAGAACAGATGGTTAGCGTAAGTAGTGTACGGAGCAGGGGAGCTGCGCGAGAGAAACGTCTTCCCCTGAGAACATGGAGTATAAAGTTTTGAACAAGTTGAAAGGGTCGAAGTGTATGGCCATATGATCCAGCGGGAAGAAGGTTAAAAGAGCCAAAGTAAAATGTTATGAATGTGTGGATGGCGGTATCGAAACTATTGTGGACAAAGTTAACGGATACGGCCGAGATTTTGGAAAGAGCGGATGTGGTTAAGATTACGGAGAGAGTAGAGGTAAGAATTGTAGACACGAGTTTTGAGAGATAGTTGACTATCAAAGATGAAACCAAGTTTTTTAACAGTTTCAAAAAGAGGAGCTGGGAACAACCGAAGTCAAGAAATGGAGCAATAGTTTTGCAGTGATCCCCCTTTCGATGGAGTACCACCAACAACACTTGTTTGTCAACATTTCTCTGAAAGTTCGAGAGGCTTTCGGTTATGATCTACGCGGATAGACTTATAAGAGTTCCAGCAAACGAGACAGGGGGGGGGGGGGGAGGGAGGTAGATATAATATGATAGATCCTGGTGACGGAGAAGATAAATACGCGAAAGGGGCGTAAACACCAAACATCTTCGACAGCCTAGATATATCACTCTCCATAAGAACAATGTGTGAGATAGGTACCGACAGAACTAATCAAGGGCGGTTACAGAAACCCCTACGAAGATGAAGAAGGACATTATGATTGGCTCTATCTAAGGCTGCTGAGAAACCAAGAAGTACTAGAACGGGAGGCTAGCCAGCAACAACCAGTCGACGAAGGTGGTCAGTTACATTTAGGTGAGTTGATTCAGTGTTGTGACCATCCTTAAATTAAACCAGACTAGAAGATCTCATTAATGTTGGAGGATGACATGTAATGAAAAAAGCCTGGTTGTCAACCTTCTTTCAAGGGGTTTTAAAACGAGCGGGAGTTATATTGCGTATTAGCTGGCTAGGGTGGTTCGGGTTTAGGCTGTTTCTTTAGAATTGAGCAAACAGCAGAATGGTTGAAATGGAATAGTACCACACCGGATGAGAGGTAGGAGTACGGTGAAATACTGACGATATTCACTTGGAAGAAGAGAGGACGAGAGCGGGTCTTTTTTTAAAAGAAAATGAGAAACGTGACTTTCTGAATGGACTAGTTGGCGATGGGGAGCAGTTTGTATATATTGTTTATGGTGTCAGAGAAGATATGGTGGGTGAGAGATCCACATGAAGATTTCAGAATGGTGCTACACGAGAGTGACAATAGTGGAGGCAAGGGAGGCGAGTCGCTTCAGTACAACGAGCACGAGCCACCTAAAGAGGCATCTCACTAGTTCGCCTGTGCTGCTTTGCTCTCCGAATTGTATCGGAGAACTCAAGGGCAGGCAGCCTATGAGCTATAGTGGGCGGGGAAGGGGTTCACATCCAGACAGAGGGAGAGGATCCGGAAAATAGGGCGAAGGGAGATATTGAGGTTAATTGTTAAAGCGGTAAGGTCTGGAGGAGAAAGTAGGGAGGCCAGATCAAGGTTGTCTCATCCTGATTAAGGGAGAAAAGTTAGGGGTTTTGTTAGTTTGCTGCATTGTGGCGGCCCCCGGCGGCGGCACAACTACCTAATAAAGAAAAATAGTCTCCAATAGACTAATTTAAAATTATAATGAAAACAAAAAGCTAACACAAAAATAATAGAGTAAACAACAATCCCTAACCTAATTAGAAAAAAAACACAGCATACTTAAGTGGGATGTTGCTCAGGTGTCCTGTTTCAGGGACCCAAGCGTACAATCAGCAATTAAAGATAATAGAGAGAGACCCCCCTTTGCCCCCAAACTCTACCACACCACAATATATAGGCAAGAAGAGCCCTTCCCCCCCACCCCAGGATCAGGAAAAGTAGTACCGATCTCGCTCGTCCCGGTACCTTGACATGTACCGCACACGAAGCTCCCCAAGCTAGGATTTTGGACAAAAAAGTTGGGTGCAGTCAAGGACCAATTTAGGATTTTGGACCAGAAAGTGTGGTGCAGTCAGGTACCAAGCTAGGATTTTGGACCAGAAATTGTGGTGCAGTCAGGTACCAAGCTAGGATTTTGGACCAGAAAGTAGGGTGCAGTCAAGTACTAAGCAACTTTCGCAGAAGCAGAAGGATTCAGGGAAGTGCTCCATCAGATGGCACGGAATCCTCCGAGTGTTTCCCATTCGGAAACATCAACTGACTTGATACCGTTTAATAATTCTAGTGTGCAGTCTCCCTCATTCTTTGAGATGTAGCCTGAAAGGCTAACCTGCTCCCTATGAGGTAGTCTATGTGAGGGAGAGCAAACCGCCATTCAGATGAGTCAGTCTTTTTAGAAAATAATTCCAAGCTATTGTCAGAGACCGTAAACATCGAGCAATTTCGAAATATCTTCTCTTTTAGCAAACTTTCTTTTATAATTCTAAATAAATACAACTCTATATTTTAATTTTAGATACAAGCTTTTGTAAAGGTAAAATATACTAAAAATATAGTGTAATCTAAACTTAGCAGCATTAGGACACATATATAGCTTAAAAATTGAAGTGAGGCAAATCACTGCATTTATGTAAATATAAGTATCAAATTGAATGAGCTTAGTAGGTTAGAATAGTCAGGAATAGTTTAACCTAGTGTAATACTATCCAACCTGACCTAAATAAGACAGAAACTCAAATTCTTAGGAAAAACGCGGGAAGGAGGATGGGGGGGGGGTGATATACAAGAGGTCCGAAAAGTTTAATAAGTGCCGGGTTTCGAGATATCGACCTCTCTCGAGTTTGGCTTTCAATATTTCGGCCTTTTGGGTTGTGGTCAGCACCACTTTGAATCCCCTCATTGGAAGACTTGGCATTGAGGAATGTAACGACTTGTGCTTCGTAGAGGAAGGCCTCCACGGCATCCTCCTCCTCCTTTGGGACCTTTCCTTTCACCCCCTGAAAAGAGACCTTTGCTGGCATTTCAGATATTTTGCAGACGACAGCGATAGCGCCCCGGGAGAGTACGCGCCGGCATGTACTACAAACAGGAGTGAAGCCAGCGTTCATGTTCTCAAGATGAATAAAAACCCTGATATATTTCACATTGTATTGGCTTCCGAAGAAGACCCTCGTATTGGGAGAAACTATAATTCCCGCCGGGTGTAAGCAAATGTACGACTGGATGATTTTAAAAGAACCAGCCCTTGAGAAAGCAGAGTTGATCTGCTCGAATCGAGAGAGGGAACACCCTTGAGGTTCTTATATGGGAATGAGTGGAAGAGAGAAGTCCCTACCATACCTACGAATTTTCGTTCCAAACTGTATGTACCTAATTTTTTAAGACGTGCGAATAGTTAAGTAAAAAAAAAATTCCTGAACACAGCCGGTTCTCAGGATAATTCAGAACCTCAGAAAAATAAGGAAAAAGGTTGTGAGCTATATCTTACTCTAGCTTCAAATTCGTAAAGGGTAGTCTATGCAAAGGAGTTTTTCAACTACCTGGACGACATTAATGAAGAGCGGGCCGACCAGGGATTGGCCAGGGTCGAACTGGCGATGATGAAAGAGGCAGGGGTTTCGAGACCCATTCAGACACTTTTCTTCACATTTGCCTATGTAGGCTTCCTGAGTCGGTGCGCGCTGGATATCTCTATCGTATGTAGGCATCCGTGCCTTTGCCGCAGATATGTTATTACTGCTCCGCTTTCACCATACCTATCAATCATGGCGACGTGCAAAGAAAGATACCCTGTTTGCCTTGAACATTGCTATTCCTATCTTTGGGAAAATATGTCCTGGCCGTCCAAGCTGTCTATTCAATTTCGTACAGAGTAGCTAAGGATATAGTGGTGTCGCGGTGTGCGCGCCCAGGCACCTCGTGTCTCAGTTAAGAAAGATGCACTCAGCTTTGACCCGTGCTTGTTCGGGGCCCTTTGTGGTTCCTGCCTCTCCCAGTATTACCTTGCGGAAAGAGAAGTTTAAAACGGGAGTAAAGCTCGACTATGTCCAGAAGTGGGATATAAGATGGAGTATGGTGAGGGATATTAAAGTGACAAAGAATAAGCAAGGTTGAGGTAGAGGATGTAAGAAGTTGTCATGTTTATAAATTTAGCCAAGTCCTCAAAATAGCTTGGTAAGGCTTCCGACCAAAGGAGAAATCGCTACAGTATGAACTCACCAAGTATAAGCAAGATTAATGTAGATGTAGAAATTCTCTGGTTTGGAAATTCCCCACTTCCTTAAAGAAGCTACCTAAATCGTGACCAAGATGTTAGTAAGTAACCTCAATTTTGAGAGAAGGTTTTCGAGTCAATGAGACAAGAAGACCTTCAAAGGTGTATCGAGAGTTGATCAGAATATGAGATAGGGTTGGAATTATTAAAAACTCAGGTTCTACCATACAAATAACAACAAGGCATACAAACTTTGAGTCCAAATCACTTCAACGCTATTTCATCGGGCATCATCCAAGAGAAAAAATCCCTACAACAGCACAAACGGCTCGCTTTGGCAAGGCTCCGATGTAATTGCCGCTCTAAACTATATAAATACCACATCAACTCAGAGGAAAGACCTCTTCCACGTCACAAATGGATCGCCTTGGCAAATATCCACTAGATATGGGGCGGCAGTTTAGAATGCCATCAGAAATAAGGGGTGGGGTGTGATAGGAACCCTCGTGATGGTAGTGGTGGGGTGATATGGACATCTTAGAAAAGGTTATTTAGTGAGAGAGAGAGAAAAGCTTCTATGATGACTCCTGACCGAAAGTGTTTACTAAGCTAAGAGACTGCGGGAGGGAGCCAGAGTAAGTGCCACGTGATTTATGAGATGCCTTAAGGAGCAGAGGGGGTTAAAAAGCTAGTTATGAGAAGGAGTTAAGTTAGCAAGATGAGTGAAGCAAAGATAATGAGCTAGTAAATGAACAAAACAAGGAGGTATGAACGAGGTAAAGATTACTATGAGCTAAAAATGATACGAGATAAAGAAAAAAATGAAATTGAGGCAAAAACGTGGTGAGTTGAGCAGAGATGAGGTAAGTAAGTAGCCGATTAGGGAAAAATTGACTCAAACTAAAACTAGGCTAAACATGCAAAGAGGTATTAGTAAGAAAAAAGGAGTACAATATTCCTAAAAAAAATTAGCAATTAATATCTGCATGTGTGTTCTGATGATGATATCCAGTCGCGGAACACGTTATCAAAACGAACGAGATACTTAAAATCTCCTAAATCACTCAGCCTATCATTACACAAAACACTATAACATAATAAACAGAAAATTATCTTGGATACACTAAACCATCACAACTTAATAAGTCTAAGTCTAGATAGAGGTGTGTAGGAAAAGGGACGATGAAAAAATAAAGAACGAAAGTAACTTGATGTGATTCGCAAACGGCTTACTGCGTCGCCGGATTGCCGTTGACTAACAGCGAATCGACTGCGCCATCCTGAGCCTAACAGCGCATCTGCACTCGACAAATATCAGTCGAATAATAATAATGTGACCAACGGTTTAAAAAAAATGGAAGCGACTTTATGCAAAATAAAAGCTTATATATCAAAATTATCGAATTTTATTTTAAGAAGGCTGGAAAGTGAATGTATGGACATAGTGAAAGTAATTATTTTATGGTCATATCATCCTGTTGGCAAAATCTGGTAATTGTACACCCGATGAATGAAGCAAAATCTAAAAGTAATTTCAAACTGTTTAACTAGAAAATCTTCGATTTTTATTTACTTACACCACTCGCATTAAGTATTTGGAAAATTGCGTTCGGGAGCCCTTGTTCCAAGCTAAATTTCATATAGGCAAAAATGCCACAGAGCCACGTCACAGAGAGAAGAATCGACAGGACAGCCGCTCCGATGCAAAATGATTTGTAGCTTTCAATTTCATTCCTGAAAGTAAAGAAATAATATCCCTGTGGGACAAAAACTTGTATATGTTTACATCAACATTAGTTATTATTACAGTACAAGGAACTGGCAATGACCCTGAGGTCCACACGAGGCCAGCATAACCTAACTTAGACGATTGGCTCTGAGGGAAGCCTACTAGAGTACTAGACCTACCTAATTTTCAGGTGGGGTAAGTTAACGAAAATGACGAAAGCGCAGAATAGGCTTGCAATGGCGCAGATCGACTGGGGTATGAAGAAAATAGACTTGACAACGTTTCTCCAAGCGATGAAGCAACGAGGGTCGGTGCCGAGGTCGTGTAAAAAGCCTATCAAAGGAATACCAGTCGAAAGTAGCGCCCAACCAAAACTGGTAATCGCGTAACAGCGAAGTCTCCCTCCAATTATACCTTTGAAGAAAATTTTCTTTAATAGCTAAATAATAAACGGTAACAAAAATATTTTTTAAAAGTACCTATTTAGCCTATAAATTCTGCCGTATCTACCTCCTTAGTCGGGGAATTATTGAAAGTTTTGAAGGTCGTAAGGTCATAAATCAGAATAAGTGAGAGCACGTGACTTTGGTCAGCAGACTTTGTTTAATCACACTTTCACTGCCAGAAAATCTCACATATACAAGTAACAGCGTTATTTGTAACAACCGTACTCTCGTCAATTTGTAAAGCAAACTGCCCTAGAAGTTTAATATTGCGTATAACTTGGGCATCCTGTGCCATTTCATTAATTCTACGTATGACTATCAGAGACTGGAATCGATTTTATTGCATTAACAGCTTTGCTATAAGTTTATTGACTATTATCATGGTACATTGAATTATTAATTTTTCTACTGAAGTATATGATTTCTTCGTTTTGGCTAGCAGAGGGGCATGTTCGTATGTAGTCTCTAACGCTGTCTTTGATGATTGAGAAGCTGTACAAACGCTGTTTTGATATATTTAATGACACCTTTTCGCTTAAAAAATATGTGTTTGTCCGATTTGTTAATGTTTATTCATAAGTTATTTCATTCAATTATTTGCTAATGTTTTATTGCAGATTATGCAAAGGCAGAGAAGGGTCATAAAAATTAAAATATATTCATATTTAATGCAAGAGACAAAATATTGAGGTTTTTTAAATTATTAGAAACAAGAAAATAAGATTGGGTTTAGGCTCTGGATGAACTGTCGTCAACTGTCCTGGTACCAGAAAAACTACTTTTAACAAATTTATCCATTGAGAGATTATGAAGCGTAAAATATAAATGAACTAGCATATTAGTCACTATTACTCACAAATTAATTAATGCTAAACAATCGATTCGCATTCCACAATGACTAATAAAACACGTTGGAACTGGTTATTAACCCTAGTCGCTAAGGACTCTGCCCATGGACTCCAATTGTTGCGATTTTAAAATGCATAAAATTATGAAACGAACAAATACAGTCTAAACAAACATTATTTTAAAATTAGAATAAAAGTTTAATAATTATAATTGTAAAAAATTAAGTTAGGAACAAACCAACTTATTTCGCCCACCGAGCTTGGGTACCCTCTGAAAACCATTCTTGTACCCAGGTTTGGCTACCACTCGATTAAACTACTACACAAAAATCCTGATGGGTCAAAGAAGCAGGACCAGTAATCTTTAGGGATAGGTTCGTACCAAGAGTAGATGTACTTAAAAATATGAACATGAACGCATCGATGGAACAAATTAATTAATATTAACGCGGTTTTTTTTGACATATTTTTTATATGTTACGAGGATCATCACGTCCATTAGACGCGCTAATTATGTCTTAAATCAGTACCATGTCACAGGAATGAGTCTTAAGGTCAACGGTCCATTTCTATCTTAAGAGGGTCATCAGTTCCATGTCCCAGTAAGGATGCCAATATTTCCATTTAGATTATATTACGCTGGGAGGCAAAATGAACTCTTATTTTACAGAAAAGAGACTATGTAAGAGCCACTCAAAGCTAGTTCATGTAGAGTATTGGTAAAAGGAAAGAGAAATAAAATAATAAGAGAAAGAGGGACACGCACAAAAGCACACGGAGGCAATATATTTTAATGTCGAAAAGGAGTTTGAAATTTAATCGAGCGGTTAGGTCTCTTTTATCGCTTCACAAATAGGTATCATCAGAACCCTAAGACGAATCAGACCCTCCTTATAAATATTGCCTCCATGTTTTTGTACCTCTCTCTCTCTCTCTTTCTTTCTTTGTGTCTGTCTCTCTCCGTCTGTCTGTATCACTTTTCTCTCTCTTTCTTTCTCTCTCTGTGTGCCCGCTCTCTTTTTTCTCTATTTCTATCTCTCTCTATGCATGTCCGTCTCTCTTTTCTCTATTTATATCTCTCTCTCTATGTATGTCCGTCTCTTTTTTTCTCTATTTCTCTCTCTCTTTCTCCTTCTTTCTCTCTCTATCTTGTCGAAAGTTATTTTCTCTTCTCCCTCTCATTTTGTATAAAAGGAATGTGTTAAGGTTTTTTGTCTGTCTTTGTACAGCTGAAGGGTGGGTCGTTACGCTCCAAAACTAGTCCTGTACCTGTAAATAAAAAACTCAGTTTTTGTTTTTCGTCAATAAATAGAAAATTGAGACATCAAACTTTCAGGTGAAAACAACTGTGAAAACTTTAAAATATAAATGAGAGAAAATATATTTTAAAAAAAACGTCGGGAGACGTAGGCAGCATGTCGTGACACAGGTATACAGAAAACACAAGAAAACAATCACGATCGAGAAATTCTAAACTTGAATTGAGCGCGAAAAGTTCTGTTGGAAACAACCTCTCTGTTCCGGGCGCGCCAAAAATCGGGTTGACCAGGGTTGTTATCATTACTCTCGATTTTGGTTTTATTTTTGACGATTGTTATTGTTATCATTCTGATTATAACTATAGAGTAAAACTAGCAAAGACCCTTAGAGGCCAGTTCGATTTTTATTAAGATTATTATTATTGCTGTTGATTTTGTTGTTGTTATTATTATTATTATTATTATTATTGATATTATTATTATCATTAATATTATTATTATTATTATTACATAGGTTTGTAAGAAAAAGTGTTGAAGACAGCAGACTGAAACTTTGTTGGGGTACATAGCCAGATTAGTTTAAAGAGGAGACTACCTAGAGCCGCCAAAGAGACAGGACAACTCTCTAGTCCCTTCCCAATTTCCCAAATTATGGTCTGGGAGCATTGAGGCCGGAAGGGCTTGCAGCTTACCAGCCGTGATCGCCTTGAAGGAGACGTGGGCTAGGGAGAAAGTGAGTGCTCCCCCAGCCCCGTAGAAGAGGTGGAGGCAGGTCCCCACTGCCATGCAGATGTGCCGGGCAGCCCGCACCGCCTCCAGGTCGCTCAGCGCCATGACGCCAGCACCCAGCAGAAGAGACACCGCCAGCATGAGGCCGATCAGGTGGAACTGGTCCTTGAGCTTTCTGCGGCAGGCAATTGACATCATAAGCGTCATCCTCAACAAATAATACTATTAGTTCATGTACGAGGGTCGTTCAAAAAGAACACGGAAAATGCGACTGGGCAGAGAGCTAAGGCTTCAATTTCAATTTTTCTTCCATTACTATGAACTCCATGAATAAGCTGTGTATAAAGAGGTGATGTGTATGGAAGACAGCATGTAAAAACGAACTACTGTTTAAACAAAAAGATTGTTAAAAAGGTAGCAAGAACAAACATCTAAACATTTTCCCTAGACCGTCGATGGTATCATTCTTCTTCCGCACAACCCGTCGTATTTAGAGGGATTCTTTATGAGGTAACAAAACAGTTAGTGCGTTTTTAAACCAACAAAAGAAAACTAAAATTTCACGAACTTTATTGGTTACATAAGACTAAATAGTTGTTATCTGGTTAAGAATTTTTTTACCAACAAAATAAAAGTTTAGATATGCCTCTTGAATCAAACTCGTGAGGCTTTGAAGCAATGAATAGTCAGAATTATCTTCGCATGAAAATTTATCAAGGAATCTTTGATTGCTATTCGGATTGTCTAGAGATAAATAAAAGCGAGGTCTACGCCGCACAACTGCGAAGAGTTTAAGGTGAACTTATTTGTAAGTATCCAGCGCTGATCAAGCGTTTTTATCGGAGTCATCGAGTCAGTTCTTGGGCTTTTTGCCTTTTGCGAAGTCATTAAGTCAGTTCTTGGGCCTTTTTCCTTTCTCGGAGTCATTAAGTGTCAGCTCTTGGGCCTTTGCCTTTTGGCAAAATCGTCAAGTCAGTTCATGTGACATTTCCTTTATGCGAAGTCGTCAAGTCAGTTCATGTGACATTCCCTTTATGCAAAGTCGTCAAGTCAGTTCTTTGGCCTTTCCATTTTGGCGAATTCGTCCAAAAGTTTTTTGGACCTTTTCATTTTGGCGAAGCCATTAAGTCATTTCTTGGGTCTTTACCTTTTGGCGAAGTCATCAAGTCAGTTCTCGAGCTTTCTCCTTTTGGCAAAGGCGTCAAATCAGTTCTTGGGTCTTTCCATTTTCACGAAGTCGTCAAGTCAGTGTTTGAGCCTTTCCCGTTTAGCGAAGTCGCCGATTCATTTCTTGAGTCTTGCTCTTTTGGCGAAGTCGTGAAGTCAGTTATTGGGCCTTTTCCTTCTGACAAAGTCGTGAAGTCAGTTCTTGAGTCTTGCCTTTTTGGCGAGGTCGAGAAGTCAGTTATTGGGCCTTTATCTTTTGACAAAGTCGTCAAGTCAGTTATTTAGCCTATCCCTTTTGTCGAAGTCGTCAAGTTAGTTCTTGGGTCTTTTCCTTTTGACGATGTCCTCAAGTTAGTCCTTGGTATTTTCCCTTTTGACGAAGTCCTCCTTTCATCTCCTTACCTAGATTTGAGCACGACGCCGACGTAGAAGAGTAACGCGAGGGCGGAGACCCCGAGCAGGGCGCACTTAATCAAGGTCAGCGAATGGGATTCGGCAGGAACGACCTGAGCGGTTAATTTCTTCGTTATTTGTCCCAAAAGAGGCCCCCTTATTGGTGTTTAGAGAAGACCAACGAGGGCATCTCTCACAAAAGGTTTGGGGGAAAGTTACTCAAATTGATAAATTGAGGGAAGTGAAAATATGTACGACCTGGAGGGAGTACAACTCCCCCTCCCCCCCAGTGTTATTTTTTCAGTGATTTCGTCATGTATTTTATGTTTTTATTTAAAATAGGCTACGACCGGAAAGAGTGGAAATAAAATCACAAGTTGGAAGGAGTTAACCCACATTGGCTTTGGTTAGCTATTGGATGGGAGATATATTTGAGGTGGGGAGACAATGCGGCGTCTGTCCCAGAGTAACCCTTGGTTTGGATTTCACTTTAAAGGGCAGAGCCCCTACTGGGGTAGGTATCAAATGGTGGTACTTAGTGGTAAAGTCACAACTATGAGTGGTTGAGGAAAGTTGTGCTCCTTTATGCTTCTAATGTATCAAGTAGTCTCCTCAGATGACCACTCAGGCTATCTATTATCCTGGTACTTTCATTTATACCCAACTCCGCCCCCTATTACGACCCTCATCAAAAACTGGGGCAGATGCCCTCGTTGGGTGCTTAAAGAACTAATTTTGGTACAGAGAGACCCTCACTTTTGGCTCGAATCTCTCGGTCAAGAGAGCGACGATCCCGAGTCTCGGGCAACGGCAGGTCACATTCGGGAAGGTCACGTCAGTGACCTCGCAAACCTTCATGTTCCAGCCGCCACCTTCACCTAGGTTCGGATCCCACATGGCACACGATCGCGCCTTGATCTGCAATTGTAATTTATAACAAATTTCATAATTAAATACAATAGTCTTATAATTAATCCTTATCAAGAAGGTATTTATAGCGTCACTGTTGTGTTAGCTAGCCGGCTACTAAATGCTAATTCTGCGTTGCGTAAACTAGGCAGAGTTAGCAGAAAAGTATGTTTAATACCACCCGTAGGCTGCTATTTGTTCTAGAAGGCTACTAAATACGAGTCAACTGCGTAAAATAGGCGGAGTTAGTATAAAAGGAGGTGAGCACTATCGCGGGGTACGCTACTCGCTCTAGAAGACAACTAAACGCAACTCCGCTGCGGAAATTAGGCCGAGTTAGCAGAAAGTATACACCATCGCGGAGGGCGCTACTCGTTCTAGAAGACTACTAAATACAACTCCACTGTATAAAATAGGCCCAAGTTAGCAGAAAGTATAAAACCATCGCGGGGTGCGCTACTCGCTCTAGAAGACAACTAAACGCAACTCTGCTGCGTAAATTAGGCGGAGTTATTAGAAAAGGTTATCATATCACCAACGCGGTCTAGAAATTAAGTAAGTCGATTCCACTCATACATAAACTACTACTCCCAAGCAAACGATATACACCACGAAGGAAATATGAAGTGATTTTTTAATCATATAAATAAATAAAAACAAAAGAATATTAAATAATGAAACATTATTGAAGATAACCAACGAATGGACAATGGAGCTAAAACCCCCAAACACAGTATAATAGCAAATTACCATTTATAAAAACCAATTAACGGTTAAATTAAGACAACCTCATCATCACAACATCTACTGCTAGAAACAATTTGAAAAAACAAACCCTAACTCATCAAGAGATTAGTCTAGCAAACTTACACACTTTAAAAAATCTTCCACTTCTAATTTCTTCTTTTGAGAACTAGAAGCCTCCACACGCATTCTCACATAAATTCTCTAATACACCCCTTCGATCTACCGGGTGTGCAACAGAAACACTACAACGGCGACGAATAGAAATAAACACGTTAATGGCTTGTTGCGCTTCAGAACCTGCGATAACTACTCCACCAGCCACCGACAATCACTCTCTCCCACTCCCCCGACTATCGATAAACCCCATCCTCTGCGAATGAACCCTCTCTAAAGAAATATACACTTCTAGATCAAAATTCGTCGTTAGGATATTATGAAAGTAAGAGCGTAAAAACTTACATCACTGCCAAATTCTTCCTCGTGAAAAAGTAGTTCTCTTCCTTTCGCGTGAACGTGACGTTTGACGCGCAATGTTATTTCCATCTCTATCTTCTCGAATTTGCATAGAGGACTACTCGTGACAATTCCCTCCTCAGTAAATATCGGATCAATTGCCATGGTTGCACGTATAAGTTGTGGGGACAATTCGCTGAAAAGAACTATTAGTTGGAACTAAAATGTGCCGAAGGAGAGGAGGGTAGGATTCAAATATTGGTCGCTAATAACTCCTTGTGGTAGCAAGGGAAAGGAATTATTTGAGAACATATAGAGATATATTTTACGTGTCAGTAAAAGCTAATTATGGCATTACTCAACGAGGGCAAGGACCACTGTGGGTAAAATGGACCCTTAATAGAAGGGAAGAAGTTTTAAACAAAGCGGTATCATCATCATCTTCAATCCACAAGTACGTCGTCCGATTTCTCTGTAGCAGCAGTTCCGGGCTGGGCCAGGACATCCCATCAAAGGCGTCATTGCCATGGCAACCAGAGCATGCGTACTTCTCATCTTAGCGGTTCATCTCCCCAGATATAGGAACAAGAGGACGCCCAATGATCATTAGTAAACATGAGAAGTACCAAAGATGACTAGTAAAAATGAACACTCCAATGGTCACTAGTTAATATGAGTACTACCAAAGACCCCAAATAAAGAGGAACACTATTAATAATCACTACTAATAATGAACACTACAAACGACTACACGTAATGATGAGTACTCATAACGACCTCTAAGTAAAGATGATCTTAGGGTCTCATCCTCCAAAATATAGGAACAAAGGACTCCCAATAATAACTAGTAAAGATGAGCAGTGCCAAAGATGACTAGTAAAAATGAGCACTCATAATGGTCACTAGTGAATATGAGCGCTCCCAAGGAACACATAAAGAGGAACGTTATCAATAACCACCAGTAGAAATGAGCACTACAAACGACCGCTCGTAAAATGAGTACTAACGACATTTAGTAAAGATGATCACTCACAAAGACAACTAGTAAAGTTGGGTGAGCAGTACAAATGACAACTAGTAAAAATGAGTACTCTCAAAGGTCATTAGGGGAAGCAATCCCGGTAACTTCGAGTTAATATGATCTCTCCTAAAACACCAATAAAGAAAAAGACTGACAACCACAATTAGTAAAGATATGCACTTACGAAGAGAACTAATAAAGAGGAATAATCCAAACGACTACTGGTAAAGATGAACACTCATAATCACCATATGTAAAGATTAGCCATGCCGGTTACTACTAGTAAAGATGAACGTTTCCAAGACTAGTATTAAAGATGATCTTTGTCGGTTACTACTAGTAAGTAAAGATGAACACTCCCTTCGTCCACTGGAATGAGGAGCACTACCAGGACAAGTACTAAATTTGAGCAGACCTAAAGAACACTAGTAAAGGTGAGCAGTCCCAACGATGACTAGTAAAGATGAGCACTCAGAAAGGTCAGTAGAGAGATTAGTAGTCACAATTACCAGTTGTAAAGATGATCCCTCAACGAATAATAATAAGCCACATATACTATTTGTAAAGATGAGTACTTACCTGACTACTAGTAAAGAATGAATACTCGTGAAGATGAATAATCCCTACGACCTCTATTAAAGAGGATCCCTCTCAACTGGTAAGGATGATCAGGACCAGTGTTAAGGATGAGTACTTACAAAGATCCTTACTAGTAAAGATGGGCACTCTCAGCGATCGCTAGTAAAGATTAGCAGTCCAAAGGACGACTAACAAAGATGAGCATTCCGAGAAAACACTCGTCAAGATGAGTGAGCACTCCCGAAAAACACTACTAAAGATGAACACTCCCAACGAAACCTATTTTAAATGAACCCTCCCAAAGATCACTACTAAAAATGAGCACTCTAACAAGGAGTAATAAAGATGAACACTTCTAAAGAACACTATTAAAATTAGTACTCCTAAAGAACACTAGTAAAGATGAGTAATCATTAAGAGGAGCACTCCCAATGACCATTATTGTAAATGAAGCCTCCCAAAGATCACAACTAAAGATGAGCACTCCTAACAAGAACTAATAAAAGTGAACAAACAATAGTAAAGATGAACACTTCTAGGGGACACTATTAAATTAGTACTCCTAAAGAACACTAGTAAAGATGAGCACATGTCAAAAGGAGCACTCCTAAAGATCACTACTAAAGATGAGCGCTCCTAGCAAGAACTAATAAAGGTGAACAAACAATAGTCAAGATGAACACTCCTAAAGAACACTATTAAAATTAGTACTCCTAAATAACACTAGTAAGGATGATCACTCATGAATGGGAGCACTCCCAACGACCACTATTGTAAATGAACCCTCCCAAAGATCGCTACTAAAGATGAGCACTCCTAACAAGAACTAATAAAGGTGAACAAACAATATTCATGATGAACACTCCAAAAGAACACTATCAAAATTAGTTCCCTTAAAGAACACTAGTAAAGATGAGCACACGTCAAGAGGAGCACTCCCAACGACCATTATTGTAAATTAACCCTCCCAAAGATCACTACTAAAGATGAACACTCCTAAAAAGAACTAATAAAGATGAACAAACAATAGTCAAGATGAACCCTCCTAAAGAACACTATTAAAATTAGTACTCCTAAAGAACAGTAGTATATATGAGCACTTGCCAAGAGAAGTACTCCCAACGAGCACTATTGTAAATGAACCCTGCCAGAGATCACTACTAAAGATGTGCACTCCTAACAAGAACTAATAAAGGTGAACAAACAATAGTCAAGACGAACACTCCCAAAGAACAATATTAAAATTAGTACTCCTAAAGAACACTAGTAAAGATGAGCATTCGTTAAAAGGAGTACTCCCAACGACCACTTTTGTAAATGAACCCTCCCAAAGATCGCTACTAAAAATGAGCACTCCTAACAAGAACTAATAAAGATGAACAAACAATGGCAAAGATGAACACTCCTGAAGAACACTATTAAATTAGTACTCCTAAAGAACACTATCAAAATTAGTATTCCTAAAGAAAACTAGTAAATATGAGCACTCGTGAAGGGGAGCACTCCCAACGATCACTATTGTAAATGAACTCTCCAAAGATTGCTACTAAAAATGAGCACTCCTAACAAGAACTAATAAAGATGAACAAACAATAGTCAAGATGAACACTCCTAAAGAACACCATTAAAATTAGTACTACTAAAGAACACTATTAAAATTAGTACTCTAAAGAACACTATTAAAGATGAGCACTCGTCAAGAGGATCACTCCCAAGGACCATTATTGTAAATAAACCCTCCCAAAGATCACTACTAAATATGAGCAATCCTAACAAGAAATAATAAAGGTGAACAAACAATAGTAAAGATGAACACTCATAAAGAACACTATTAAAATTAGTACTCCTAATGAACACTAGTAAAGATGAGCACTCGTGAAGGGGAGCACTCCCAACGACCAATATTGTAAATGAACCTTCCCAAAGATCGCTATAAGGATGAGCACTCCTAACAAGAACTAATAGCGACGAACACTCCTAAAGAACTATTAAAATTAGTACCCATAAAGAACACTATTAAAATTAGTACTCATAAATAACACTAGTAAAGAGGAGCACTCCCAACGACCATTATTGTAAATAAACCCTCCCAAAGATCACTAAAAAAGATGAGCACTCCTAACAAGAAGTAATAAAGGTGAATAAACAATAGTAAAGATGAACACTCCTAAAGAACACTATTAAAATTAGTATTCCTAAAGAATACTAGTAAAGTTTAGCACTCGTGAAGGGGAGTACTCCCAACGACCACTAATGGAAATGAACCCTCCCAAAGATCGCTACTAAAGATGAGAACTCTTAACAGGAACTAATAAAGATGAACAAAGAATCGTCAAGATGAACACTCATAAAGAACACTATTAAAATTAGTACTCCTAATGAACACTAGTAAAGATGAGCACTCGTGAAGGGGAGCACTCCCAACGACCAATATTGTAAATGAACCTTCCCAAAGATCGCTATAAGGATGAGCACTCCTAACAAGAACTAATAGCGACGAACACTCCTAAAGAACTATTAAAATTAGTACCCATAAAGAACACTATTAAAATTAGTACTCATAAATAACACTAGTAAAGAGGAGCACTCCCAACGACCATTATTGTAAATAAACCCTCCCAAAGATCACTAAAAAAGATGAGCACTCCTAACAAGAAGTAATAAAGGTGAATAAACAATAGTAAAGATGAACACTCCTAAAGAACACTATTAAAATTAGTATTCCTAAAGAATACTAGTAAAGTTTAGCACTCGTGAAGGGGAGTACTCCCAACGACCACTAATGGAAATGAACCCTCCCAAAGATCGCTACTAAAGATGAGAACTCTTAACAGGAACTAATAAAGATGAACAAAGAATCGTCAAGATGAACACTCCTAAAGAACTCTATTAAAATTCGTACTCCTAGAGAACACTATTAAAATTAGTACTCCTAAATAACACTAGTAAAGATGAGCACTCTCAAATGAACCCTCCCAAAGATCGCTACTAAAGATGAGCACTCCTAACAAGAACTAATAAAGGTGAACAAACAATAGTCAAGATTAACACTCGTAAATAATATGATTAAAATTAGTACTCCTGAAAGAACACTTAAAATTAGTACTCCTAAGGAACACTAGTAAATCTGAGCACTCGTCAAGAGGAGCACTCCCAACGACCATTGTAAATGAACCCTCCCAAAGATCACTACTAAAGATGAGCACTCTTAACAAGAAATAATAAATGTGAACAAACAGTAGTAAAGATTAACACTCCTAAAGAACACTATTAAAATTAGTACACCTAAAGAACACTAATAAATCTGAGCATTCGTCAAGAGGAGCACTCCCAACGACCATTATTGTAAATGAACCGTCCCAAAGATCGCTACTAAAGATGAGCACTCCTAACAAGTACTAATAAAGGTGAACAAACAGTAGTAAAGATGAACCCTCCTAAAGAACACTATTAAAATTAGTACTCCTAAAGAACACCAGTAAAGATGAGCACTCGTGAAGGGGAGCACTCCCAACGACCACTATTGTTAATGAACCCTCCCAAAGATCGCTACTAAAGAGGAGCACTCCTAACAAGTACTATTAAAGGTGAACAAACAATAATCAAGATGAACACTATTAAAATTAGTACTCCTAAAGAACACTAGTAAAGATGAGCACTCATGAAGGGGAGCACTCCCAACGACCACTATTGTTAATGAACCCTCCCAAAGATCGCTACTAAAGATGAGCACTCCTAACAAGAACTAATAAAAATGAACAAACAATAGTCAAGATGAACATTCCTAAAGAACACTAGTAAAGATGAGCACTCGTGAAGAGGAGTACTTCCAACGACCACTGTTGCAAGTGAGCACTTCTTAAATTAATCCCGATTAGGACCTTTTCTCCTCTCGCGAGTGTCCATCTTTCCTTGATCCCAAGTCGATTCTCTTTGCCCGTTTCCGAACCTATTTTTAGGGTTTAAAGTTGTTGGGTAGGATATGTGTTGTTGATGTGCGCTGACCACACTTTATGTGAGGGTAATGATGAGGATAATGAAGACTTAGAAACACAAAACGACATTCTGGATGTTGCATCGTTGTAAATATATCCTTATCGCAATATTAATGCGGCTTGAAAGTGTAGGCTAGGCGTTTGTCTGGTGTTGATGCGCGCTTCCCACACTTTTTTGTGTGACTACCCAGTGTAATGAAGATGATGATGGAGGATGATGAATTAGAAAACAAAGTCAACAGACCTAAGTCGCGTGCTCTCAATTATTCTTAATTATGACCTTACGACCTTCAAAGCTTTCAACAAGTGGGCCAATCCTACCCATGGTTAGTTTTCTTTTAATAATTTCCGGACTAACCTTGGGGGACTTTAGAAATTATATCATTCAAAAGAGAATGTAAAACAACATAAGGGTTTCAAATTTCGTTAGAATCGGCCAAATGGCTACGATGTTATTGTCAAATAACTGACGGACTAACCTTGAGAGGACCTTGACAATTATATCATTCGAAAGAGAATGTAAACCAACTTAAGGGTTTCAAATTTCGTTATAATCGGCCGAATAGTTACGATGTTATTGCCCCCAAAACCCATTGAAAGTAAAATGGTTACCACCTGACCGTCTACCTATAGCAACTTATAGACTCGCGTCCACGTGACTAAAAAATGCCTTACTCCGGGTATCTATTGGAGGGATCTGATGGATTATTCAATATTCTATCTTGTGTAATGTTGATTACTGGAGTGGTGGCGCTGAGAGCAGTAAGGCTGACGTTCCTGTCAATACAGCGATCGTCCAACACACCTGCAGGAGTCACTGTAAAGAAGTATCTATTTAAACTTTTCGAATCATTTAAAATTGTAATAAAAATATCCTTCTTTTTTTTATTTAAATTAAACAATCCATCCTCGAAGAGTGTTTGTGGGAACCTGAAGACTCGCGTTGTTGGCAACTAGACGCAGAGCTGCACTGACTGGACGTTACCGAACGGTCGGTCAAACGCCAAAGGACCCCCCTTCCCCTAGCTACCAAATGAACAACAAGAGGTAGAGGGGCTCGAAGAGGACCCCCCTAACTTAGTGACATTGGTCGTTGACTGGACAGCCATAAAGATCTGTCATTGGGAGACCATATTTTTCAATAGCGCCCACCTGGCGACTGTCAGCAAGGGCATAATTCGTCGTAAATAAAAAATCAGCCTAGTAATAGGCCATTTAAAATTCAGATAAAAAGCCAAACACGAAGCAAAAAAAAAGGACCCCCCCCAAAAAAAAGACACCAAAGAAAAAATACACGAAACAAAAGCAAGATGAAGGAAGCACACTCCGGCGTTGGGGTAAGGGCCGCCACCCGCCGTGACGATGCTTGTGACCAACACCAAAAAAGTCATAAATTGTAGGAGGCCAGACTCCTCCAAGAAGTCAAAGAGTTCACACGTCGCTGTACACAAATCAGCCAAGAGTACAAGGGACAAGCGGTAGCGACCACTCTCGTCCCGGTACTGAGACAGGTAATGTGCGTGAAGTTCCAAAGACTGGGACATTGAGCAAGAATGTGCCGAACAGTCTGGGGGACAACCCTACGTCGTAATAAGGAGCAGGGGAGCTCTCCAACAAATGAGGGTACGTCCTGCGAGTGTGCCTAATTAGAAGTCGACAGAAGGTGACGTAAAGTCGCTGAAGCATTTGGGGGTAGGACCAAGGGGATAGTCCCATCGGTCGTCGCCCGTCTTCTTTGCCAGGCATCCTTCCTCAGTCAAGCTTCGAATGAACAAAGGATCGGTAGAAAAGTAAAGCAGTAGCTCTATCAGAACTCCAAGTGCTGAACGTCACGGAACGAAGATATCCATAGCGCGGGTACAAGACCCTAATGCTGCGAATATGGGCCTACCAGGTGAGGCGTAGGTCGTAAACAAGACCAAGGAAACGGTTCGAATCCACCACGTCAGTGCGAGACCCTTTTAGGAACAAGTCAGGGGTGGGGTGGACTCGTGGATGGCGGCAGAAGTTCAACACCTTAGTCTTTGCTAAGGAAAACCAAAGCCTGTGCGCTTCGGCATAGCGAGAGACGCGGTTCAATGCCTGTTGGAGTCGACGCTCCAGAGTTGGCATCTGGGCCGCGCCAAAAGAGATCGAAAGGTCGTTTACTTAGATGATACCGTTGATGGTCGGGGCAGAGTGTGACGCTGAGGACACTTTCCTGCGGGACACCCTTTCCCTGCTCATTTGGGGCAGAGTGGGCTACCCCCACCCGTACGCGGAATCAACGATCTCGCAAAAACTCCGAGATAAAGATTGGTAGGCGTCCCCTCGCCCCTATCGTGTGGAGTCTCTTAATTATACCGTTTCGCTATGCGTTATCATAGGCCTTTTCCGGATCGAAAAATACCGTGGCATAGTGCTGTCTACAAAGTAAGGCCTCGAAGATAGCATTTTCCAGTCGCAGCAGAGCATCGGACGTGGAATGGAACTTGCGGAATCCGCAATGTGCAGAAAAAAGGTGGACTCTGCTGTACAGGAAAAAGGCTAATCTAACATTTAACAATTTCTCCATCAACTTGCACACGCGGGAGGTTAGAAAGATTGGGTGGAAGCTGGCTGGGATAGAGTAGTCATTCCCTACGAGTCTAGGCGAGTACCCTCTGTCCAGATCTTGTTGAACAAATCTCTCAGAAATGCCATGCCTCGCTCACATAGGTGTCAAAGTATGGCATACAACAACGCTAATCTTCAATTTACCCCAAAACGCGAGTCTTCAGTTTCCCAATAAAGTCTTGATTTCCAAGTACCCTACACTGATGGTAGTGACTTTTACTAGGTTCCTCAGAAAGAAACATACAACCAAAAAGTGGGGCACATTATGTGGCACCAAAAAGTCCTCGTTGAATGACTCAGGGAAGCGCTCCATCCTATGCCGCTTCGTTCCGTGGGTGTGTCCGATTCGGAGACGATACTATACAATCCGAAGTCTTCGAGGCAGTGAGTGGCAAATCGAGGGGAATAAGCGAGGCGCTATGGTGCACATCCTCATATTTCCTGTCGCTGCCTCCTAGCCCCTTTGCCACGAGGAGGGCTGCCCCAGCCCCGCCTTATAAGATAGCTCTCAACCATAGATAAAAAAACAGAAAAGATGATCAGCTTTATTCCTAACCCTGCCGACCCCCTATCTATCTCAGATGCTTGGATCATTCAGAATGCATTTCCCCGGGTCTGCCCTACGGTAGGGCAAATGCCAAAAGTCATGGCGCAAACCACTCGTCACATTAATCGCACCCTAATGTCCAGGACCCCTCAAGCATGCAACCTGAGGGCGTTAATGGACCAGTTTATATAGGTTCCAAAACCTCTCCTGACACGGATTCAGGTAGCTGGTCAGCTCCTTTAAACTAGATAGGAGATGGGGTTGGGGTGCTGGGTTAATTAAAAAGACGGTGTTAAATATGCCCGAGTAAGATGTTATGTAGGCCAGAATAAGTTGTTAAACAGGAAATAATAATGTGTTAAATAGGCCAGAATTAGATGTTTAGCTCATAATAAAGTGTTAAATATATCGGAATAAGATTTTAAGAAGGCTAGAATAAAGTATTAAATAGGCCAGAGTAAGGTGTTAATTAGGCCAGAATAAAATTTTAAGTAGGCCAGAATATGGTGTTAAATATACCGGAATAAGGTGTTAAATATTCCCAAATAAAGTGTTAACGAGGTCCATATGGGAACCTGAAGAGACCCGAATGATGTGTTATTAAAATAAACCCAAATTAGCACCTAAATAGGCCCGAAGAAAATGTTCAAGAGGCCCAAATTTGTCTCCGAGAGAGAGAGAACCCGAGTTTCTCTATGAGTGGTTGCAATGGACACAATTACAACTGCCGTATAATCCCTCTTTGCCGGTGTTGGGGCTGGAAGGGCACGCAGTCCTCAAACTTTCAGCTGCAGTAGGCTTACTCAACTTACCGCTAACCGTTCCAATTTGCGTCGTAGGGCTAAACAAAATTTCTGGGCCTACCCCTTGGAAGTAGGCTCCTTGAGAAAACGTGATAGGCTTGAAGTCCTTAAGTGGCATCTTGCAGAACTCAGTCACTGCAAAGGGGAAATATTAAATACTTAAAAAGTAAAAACCAACGAGCGAATTTACACCGAAATGATTATGAAGATATATGCAAAAAAGGGGGTGAAGTTGGGGGGGGGGGGCGAAAATGTTTGAAAGTGGTCCGAGAAAGGTAAAGAGGAGACTACTAGAGGAGGAGAACCTATTATTTATAAGCTTTATAAGGTAGATGCCCTCGGTTATTTTACTTTTTCTATTTTTAATAATAATAACAATAGGGAAGAGGGAGTGAATCTGCTTAAATATCAGTGTGCAGATGCCTTGCGACATGTGAGATGAACATGATGGCGAATGAAGAGCTAGATGATAATAATAATAAAAAAATAATAATAATAATAATAAGATAATAATAATCATAATAATAATAATAACATTAATAATAATAACAATAATAATAATAATAATAATAATAATAATAATTGTTAGTATTATTATTACGATAATTATTATTATGCTGATGATTGTTATTATGATAATGATAGCAACAACAGGAGCCTTTCACCGAGGGTCCGAACCACGGGTCGGTCCCTCGCAGCCGAAACAGACACGGATTCTCCCATCCGGCGATTAATCTACCCATGGTGGGTTAACTTCGCTCAACGCGGAAGCGTTTCCTCTCGGTCGTGCCCCCAATGTTATAGGATGAAAACAGGTCGGGTCTGGCATGCCATATACCAACAGGAGCTAAGCTCATTCAACGCCTTCATGGGCTTATTATACTCGAGAACGAACTTCCAACCGAGCATCTCCACTCCGGTTATCTACGACGCGCAACTGACATCACGGCTGAGTTTCTCTCGAGTTCAAAGCTCAATAGAAACGAGGCCACATCATGGCAGAGATCGGTAAAGAAAGTGGTGAATTTGGGGGAGGGGATTATAGCCACCTTTCCTCTTGCAGACATTGAGGTTGGGAGGGTGCGTAATTGCGGGTTTGGGGCGTGGAGGGCACACGACCCCCCAGATGTCAGCCTGGATGTTGATGATACCCCCGACATTGGATACGGAAAAATAAGGGGGAGGGGTAAAGGAAGAAAGAGTAGGGAGACTACAACCATGTTAAGACCCTCCTCCCCCAACCCACACATACATACGCCAAGAGGAAGGGGGTGAGCTCGCCCCCACCTATGCCTCAATCAGGGATGAAGATGACGAAATATGATCCGTGGCTAGCCTACGAAACTACCTCCGACAATGAAAAAGGGAGGTAACACGACACAGTAGTGGCGTCTCCGTTTGAGGCTAGCAAATTATGTCATACTTCGTGTCGGTGGAATAATGTCCGAAGGGGCATATTTTGATGACGGAGAGGGTCTATCTCCCACCCCTCACCACCACCATCTCTTTATAAAGTCAGGAAAAATAAATATTTCAAACAGATTTAGAAACGCAAGAATCTTTCGATGGGGGGGACTCCAGAGCTTCATAGAACTGAACCCAGCCAAGATCCCACGAACCCCTACATGATAACTGAAGAAGAAAATGGGATCTAATTCGAGGTCCGATGGTGACCTTTGTATACTCCATCAGCCTGTAGCAGGCCCCTGGGTGATGGTGACCTTTGTCTACTCAATCAGCCTGTAGCAGGACCCTGGGTGATGGTCGTTCTTTATGTACGAGCTTATCAGTAGTGATTACCCAGATTCGGTTGGGTAGTTCTGTGGCAGAAGGGGTGTGTGTAGTGGGTCACTCGCTGAATCAAGCTGGAGGTGTAGTTGTCATAGAGACCCACCAGATCCATTATTCCAGGGGTCCCATTGTGGTTACTGTGAATTTCGCTCCAAAGGGGCTCGTTCATGGGGGAAAGCAGTTTCCCCAAGCTCTTGGACATTTTCTGCAAATAAGAGGATTTTATGGTAGGAATGGTGATTGTATGGTAGAGATAGGGATTTTATAGTAGGAATTGGGATGTTATGGTAGTGATAGGGATTTTACGGTAGGGATAGCTATCTTACGGTAGTGGTAAGCATATATTAAAACCATCCATCAAGACACGGGTGCTTCTGTCTCACTAGATTCCTACGGAATCTTTTCTGATAGGATTACATCACACCTTTCTACACACTTACAATCCAGCTCCTTCCCCTACCTTTAGCACCAACTCCTCTTCCCCATATATATATTTGCCATCTCCTCTGACTTCTTAATTTGCTGTTCCTTAACTTTAATAAAGCCAAGTTCATTTGCGACATTATCCCATTTGAGAAGCTCGCCATCGTTGGCCCAGAGAAACGATCTTATACTTAGTCGTTTATCCGCGCTGCGATAGCCACTGAACGTGATGGCGTTGGTTTAATTACTGTCCTCCATGCCCTACCAACTCCTCCCTCATTTCGATCGACTTCTTCAAAGCTTTCGATGTTGTACTTGCCTCTGAAGCACACACTCAAATTTGCGAATATCTACTGCCTTCCACGCCATCCCTCTAACAGCTACTTCGAGGGCTTAGGTGAGTTTCTTAACATGGCTTCTTTTTTTTAGTCCTCTTTCTCAATATGCCTCAATGAGCTGTCGTATTGGCTATTAATTATCCTTTTGTAAACTCCTTATCTTATATACTCCCTGCCCAAACATGTGGAAATCCACTTGGCCATCTCGTTTTCTCCGTCCCAATTCATAGCCTGTCCATAACCGACCCCTCTACGGTAATTTCGGATCGCTTCCCCATTCATCTTTCTCCTCATTTTATCTAACCCTTGTAGACACCCTGCCAACAAATTTTCCCATCGTTGACTCTCTTCCATCGAACATGAACTGATGACCATGGATCTTGCCTCACTCCTTTCTTCATTAGACTTCACCACTTCTCCTCACTCCTCACTCTCCACTTCGCCGCAACGAGTCTCTCCACTCCGTGTTCTCAGGATGATCTCTGCCTGCCTTGGTCTTTCATGCTCATCCTTCTCCCCACGGGCTGTCGATGACGTCGTTCCCCTTGACTTCCTTACACTAAATTGAATGCAAAGAAACACAGGCGAACTTGTGAGAGGTGTGTTCTGGCTACCTGTCGTCATGGTATGGAAGTGGTAATAGCTACCTTACCCTACTACCCTACGACTCATTCTTACACCGCCCTTCTCAAGTATGCCCGTGAATCCTACAGCCGTCGTGTCCTTGTCGATCACACATTTTTTTTTTATAGAGCCCATCTGGTAACTGCCCACTTCGACATAAGACGCCGAAAAACACGATAGACTAGAACTAGGCTACTTTAAAATAAAAATATGAAAACAACAATGAGAAAAATGAGAAAAACTTAACAATTAGTAAGCAATCTCCGGCAGCGGGGGGAGGTCCCCCTCACCCCAGTGCAGGAGCGTGCAACCTACAAATAAAACAATAACAAACAAACACAAAAAATAGAACCTTCTTAAATAAAGGGGAGAAGCCCGGCCTCCCACCAAAAGTCAACAAGTCCACAAGTCAATGTGCATGAACTCGTCCCGAGTACTAGCGACAGGCGGTAGCGACCCCGCCCATCCCGGTACCGGGACAGGTATCGTGCGCAAAGATCACCCAGACTGGGACATTCGACAATAATGTGCCGAACAGTCTGGGGGACGACGCAGACGTCGCAATAGGGCGCTGGTGAGCGCTCCATCAGATAGCGATGCGTCACACGAGTGTGCCTGATTCGGAGACGACAGAAAGCGACCTGAAACCGTCGCAGCATTGGGGGATGGGTTCATGGGAACAGTCGCGGCGCAATGGCGCGCAACTTTAAGTTCCCTTCGACCGTCTCTCATCTTCTTTGCCAAGCAGTCCGAAGAGCTGCCCGTATTCCTGCCATGTAGTCGGTGTGAGGAAGAGCGAAGCGCTGGTCCGGTCGTAGAGTCCTCACGGACTCTTTGGCGCCCTCATCGGTGCGCTCATTCCACGCAATTCCTACATGTCCAGGAACCCAGCAGAAGATAATCTCGACATCCGCCTGTCGATCACACAAACAATCCATACATACTACTCACGCTTGTCGTTTTGTTTTACCTCTTCCTCTGTTGTTTGCTAGTAGGTAATTTCCCCTTCCCCCAGTAAGAACCTATTTTCCTTGCACTATAGTACCCTGTGGAACTAACCTCCTTCCTCCCCTTGAAAAACACCTGCTCTTTGTTTGACTATATCAAGTCTCTACGGTCAGTTCCTTTCTGTTCTTCTCCATTACCTCATTGGTATTTTTAATGCCTCTCTATGGTCTGGTGTGGTACCATCTGATTTCAAACACACCGTTGTTTTCCCCTTCACAAACCTAACTTGAAACTCAACGAACCGGAAAGATACCACCTAATCTATTATCTTCCTTTCATTCCAAAATTCTTGAAAGGTTGGTCTTAGCCTGTATTCTAGATTACCTGTGCTCTTCCAACATTGATGAGATTTTCCAGTCTAGCTTCAAGGAACAGCACGGAATCAACTCTGCCACATTTAGGAGCCTTACCTCACCGTGCGGGTGATGGTGGTAAACTTTACATTCTACTATCTCGATATCTTAGTAAGCATTTAATACTACCGGTCAACACTTTTCTGCTTCGTTTCCGTAAATTCCCTGTTGTCTCCGGTATTGCCATAAACTGGTTCCGCCGGTATCATTCATCTACTACTCAGACTATTTATAATGAAAATGAGACATCTCGGCCAGCAATGGTGTTCCGCAAGGTTTGATTCTTGATCCCCCTCCCCTTTTGTATTCACCTTCTCCCCATGTTATCCGTATGGGTAGGCTTGGTCTCATTTTTCATTTCTATGGTGATGGCACGCAAATCTATCTTCTTTTTTTTCTCCCTCATTTGATGAGAATCTTAGAAATCATAACGATAAATTAGGTGTTACTGGGGATGGGGCGGGGGGTGGTCTCCCACCGGATGTAGTTCTCTGTAGAACTATTCTTTCTTTCCTTCACCATGGTAGCTCGCCGGGTCCCTTTACCAACATTGTCCAAAATATGGCTGTCAACTTTGAGGGTCATTTGTCTCTTAATGCCAATATTGCTAATGTCTACAAAACCTTTCTGTGATTTCTCCGTAATCTTAGCCGAATCCACTCTTTCGGTAATCTTAGTCGCATCCGCTTTTCCCATAATCTTATCCGCATCTGCCTTTTTGATAATCTTAGCCACATCCGCTTTTCGGTAATCTTAGCCGCATCGGCTTTTTTTCGGCAATCTTAGCCACATCCTCTCTCATATTTACCACAGGGGTTTTGAAGTTGCCATTCATGCTTCCGTTACCTACAACCTATTCAAAATATTTGCAGCCCTTGTTCTTCGCCGCCGTGGACGTCTATCTCGTATACCTCCCCCTCCCCCCCCACCCCCACACACACTTGTCCTTCTTCTGCGTTTTACACTCCTTGCCTATTCGAACCCAAATCACTTTCAAAACGCATATAAGATCTTAAATACCGCAACATTCTTCTACTTGACTTTCTGACTGACACTACCCCGGTCCCAGAGTACCCCGCGTTCCGGCTCTGCCCCCTTACTGAGTGTTCTTCCTAGTCGTCTGCGATGCATGGGTTATCGTACTTTCTCTGTATTTGCCCCGAGAATGTGGAATAATCTACGTGTTGCTGTACGTCCATCGCCCTACCTTGGTGTGTCCAAACATACTTTGAAGAACCGGCTCTTGTCTCAAGGCTTTCCTTAGTTTGTAGATACGAGGAGCGGTCAATAAGTTTTGCAATTCGGATATAAGGAAACGAGATATGAGGAAAAGTGTTTTATAATTTTTCAATATAACTACCCTCGACTTCAATGCACTTGCGCCACTTGTCCCTGAGGCTTCGAATTGCCGACAAGCAGAAATCTCCCGACTGCTGTTCAATCCACTCCTGGACGGCGAGCTGGACATCTCTTCATTGTCCCCAAACCGGCGTCCACGCAGTGCAGCCTTGAGCTGGCGGAATAAAAAAATAGTCGCTAGGGGCCAGATCTGGACTGTAGGGGGAATGGTTGAGCTCCTGGAATCCGCACTTGCGCAGGGCAGCTTGTGCAACTCTGGACTTGTGCACAGGGGCATTGTCGTGGAGGAGCAGGACACAGCGTGTCAACTTGCCGTGCCACTTCTGACGGATACACTTCTTCAACCCAGCCAGTTTCTCGGCGTAATATTGGCCTGTGATGGTCCTTCCACAAGGCGCATAGTCCACCATCAACACTCCCTCAGAATCCCAGAATATGGTAGCCATGATCTTCCCGGCTGAGGGTTGAGTCCGGAACTTGATGGGGGTCGGAGAGCCCCTGTGCTTCCAGGCCATGCTTTTGAGCTTGGTCTCGGGATCCCAGTGATGGACCCACGTTTCATCACCTGTCACTATGCGTGACTCGAATCCCGCCGGGTCTTGGTTGTACAGGAGCAGCAGCTCCTCCGAACTTTGACGACGTTGAAGTCGATCATAGGGCGTGAGGTTTCGTTAGGTTTCTAGGGACCCAACGGGCAGAGACCTTGGTCATGGCCAAATTGTCGTGGATGATGTTCATAACACTTCCATGTGATATTCCAAGTTCTCGCTCGATTTCTTCGACCTTCACCCGTCGATTTTCGAGGATCATCTTCTCCACACGGGCCACATTGTCCTCGTTGGTCACGTCTGACGGGTGTCCTGGACGGGGGTCATGTTCAAGGGACTCACGACCATGGCGGAACTCCCTATTCCAGCGAGCAATGGTAGCATAGGAAGGGGCGGTGTCGGTGTACACTGCAACCATGCGTTCATGGATCTCTTTTGCATTCTTGCCTTTCTTGGTAAAAATTTGATCACTGCGCGGTGCTCAACCTTCTCCATTGTTGAAAAATTTGTGACTGATGATCTGCGATAAGCTACTGCTTCTTAAATAGACGATGCAGGAGCGTACGGCTGCAGGTCCTGACTTGTTATAACTTGTCCTAACACCCCCACAAACAGCCATCCCCCTTCCTTTGTTTTGCCCTACCGATTCGCAAAACTTATTGACCGCCCCTCGTATGCCTATTATTACTTTACAGTAGGAAAAGCTTGGGATTTTATGGTATGGATGGTGATTATGTCGTAGGTACCAATTTTCTGTAAAGGGGGGGTGAATTTACTGTGAGGATTGGGATTCTTGTGCAAGTAGTGAGAATCTTGTGTAATAAGGGGGATTTTTTGCAGAATGCTTATTTGCTGCAGTAGGAAAATTTCTACGTGGAGTGTGTGTGTGTGTGTGAGGGAGTGGGGGTGGGGGGTAGCTGAGCAGATCGTTGGAATCTTTTGCAAGAAGGGGGAATTTTTGGCAAAGATCTGGAAATTTCTGCAGGAAGTGGGAATTATTTGCCAAAAATGAGAATATGTGCAAGTTGTGGAAATTTGATGCATGAGGTGGGAAATTTTGGTAGGTAGGAATTTTCTGAAAGGTTTGTGTAGGGGAGAGGGGGGTGCAAGGAGTGAGAATTTTCTGCGAGCATTGTAAACTTTTAAAGGGGTAGGAATTTTCTTGGAGTGAAATTATTTTTGAAAAGAGAGAATTTTCTGCAGTTTTTTTTTGGCGAGTATAAATTTTCTGCAAGAGGTGGAAATTTTTGTGATGAGTGGTAATCCTCTGCAAGAAATTGTAATTTTACAAAGAGTGGGAATTTTAGCTTGTACTGTGACTTTTCTGCAATAAATGGGACTTTTCAGCGATGATAGGAATTTTTTTTTGTAAAGAGGGAATTTTCTGGTGAATTTTTTTGTAGAGTGGAAATTTTCCGCAAGTGGTAATTTTCTTCCAAGAGTGGAAAGAACAAGGGAGAAAATAAGAGATTTCGCCGCCCCCCTCAACCAACGAATTTTGTGTATTATTGTTTGGTAGGTGCCCCCGGTGAACCCTGCGATAAGCAACCACCTAGGAATACCCCCAAAACCAAAACACCTTACCATATATTTGGGCAAATTATCTTCTTCCAGAGAGGGGGGTAACTTAGTGGGGTCGAGTAGAAAAGCGGAAAATGCAGCCAAATCACGGAGCTCCGAGACTGACGCGGAAGCGGGCGATAAACTGACTTCTGTAGTCTCGGCTGCTGCGAAATAAAGGAGACGGGTCTCTTATTATTTCTGGTTTCTCTTTTTTCTCCTTCATCATTTTAGCATTTTTTCTATTCCATAGTTTTGATGTGGTTTTAGAGCAAAAAAAAAAGTTTTCTCTATTGTTATATATGAATAAATTTCAACGGTTTAGCGTTAACTTCTGTAACATTTTAACGAATTAATGGTGCCCACTCCTATTAATAATAATAAACCTATAAGAATGCAGATGTATGTATATCTTTAGTAAAAGTTTCAGAAGCATCTGAGTGTGGATATCACGGTAAGCACACTGCCACTGCGGGATAAATAGGCGTCTTTAACGGCGTGACTAAACGGAGACGTTAGTTGGAATTTGCTATTTTGTATAATAAGCTCATGAGTGAGTTCATCTTCGATAGGTTGGGTAGATTTCAGGGCACGAACGCCTTACAGATAGCATATTCTATATCCTTTTTATTCCTATCATTTTATTTCTTATCTCCCCTTATTCCTCAATTCTTGGGCACTGGATGTCACCGTTCTGCGCAAATCCCACGCCACTTGTTCTGCTCCGGCCTGGAAATGTTATCTGCGAGGCCTTCCTCCTATGATACCGCAGGGCGATACGGTATCAGGAGACCCTCCGCACGATAGGGGCGAGGGGACACCTCCCAATCTTAGTGTCTAAGTTTCTGTAAGATCGTCCATTCCGCGTACGGGTGGGGGGAGCCCTCTCCGGCCCAATGGAGTGAGAAAGAGGGTGTCCAGCAGGGAAGTGTCCTCAGTGTCACATTCTTTGCCCTGAGCATCAACGGCATCACCTCGGTGCTGCCGGAAGATGTTCTCGCTACGCTCTACGTGGACGACCTTTCGATCTCTTTTGGGTGGGGCTCAGAGGCTACACAAGATTCTTTGACTATTTGTCACCACGCTTCTGCTCCCCAAACTTACGCAGGGCATGGAGTATTGCGTTCGGCCTTTTTGGAGCATACTTCTTGTCACACTGAATCCGTGCCAGTGCCCACGAATGGCTTCGAGTCTGAGGAGGAAGTCGTCCTCCACCTTGTAGCCTTTCTGTTTGAAGTTATCGGGGCTCTATCAGGCGCTTATTCTGTCTTCCCGGCCGAACTAGTTGCAATACACCGCTGGGTACTGGAAATAACGCGTCGTGACCGGTTCGGAGACCGGATCGTCATCTATAGCGACTCACAAAGCACTCTGTTTGCTCTCTGAACATTGGAATTTCCACACCCACTGGTTCGCGGTATCTGTGACGCCACGGTTGACGCGAACCGGGTGGATGCCGAGATTATCTTCTGCTGGGTTCTAGGACATGAGGGAATTTGGGGGAATGAGTGTTCGAAAAGAGTCCCCCAAAACTGGGTGACTAGACCAGTGGTTCGCTCTTCCTCACACCGAATATATGTCAGGTATTAGAGTAGCCCTCCGCGGTGACTGGCAAAGAACATGGGAGACGGCCGAGGGGAACTTTAAAGTTGTTTGCCATTGTACCGAGACTGTTCCCATGGACCTACCTCCCAATGCCGCAACGGCTTCAGGTTGCTTTCTGTCGTCTCCGAATTGTACACATCGCGGGAGGCATCGCCATTTGATGGAGCGCTCGCCTGCGCCTTACTGCAACGACTGCGTTATCCCCCAGACTGTTCGGCATCTTCATGTTAAATGTCCCAATCTGGGTGATCTTCGCGCACGTTACCTGTCCCGCTACCGGGATGAGCCGGGTCGCTACCGCTTGTCCCCTCGTACTCGGGACGAGTTCGTGTAAACGAACGATTGTAATGACTTTCTTTGTTGTGGTCGCAAGCCTTGGTGCTAGGGGAAGTGGAGGCCTGCCTCCCCCCACCCTCCTCCGGCACCGAGGCATGCGCTCCTTCTTTTTCTTTCCTTGTTTTTTTTTTCATTTGTTTGTTTTTGTCTAGCGTGAATCGATTTGTTCTAAATTGTTGTTTTTTCTTGTTTTTTTTTTTAATATTTCATGTAGCCTAATAATAGGCTGGGTTAATTACGGCGACTTATGCCTATGGTAGCAGTCGCCAGATGACGCTATAAAGAAAAAAAACCATTCTATGGGAGCGACGTATGGCAATGCTCAGGGGCAGTGTAGCTGAAATGAACTGGTTTCCTTGGCAACGGCTCGTTAAAAGAACGTAACGAGGTTTTAACGTAAACTAAGGGCGCCCTACATGACGCTACCATGGACAACGACATCAGTTTTTCTTGGCCACCAGTCGCGCCACCAAAGATCTCATTCTTACAATGGCCGCACTTCGAGTCGCACCTCGAGGGAAGAGCCCCTTTAGTTTCCATGGAAACGTGTGGTAGCACCACCAGCTCGGCCGCGCACAACAAAACGCCTTGCCTCGCGCAGACACGTTTGAAAAGTTACATTTGAATTAATGTAAACATTTAGTAGCGAGTGGCGTGTGAAAGAGCCATAATACAATTATTTAATAATTTAACGGATATTAAAGTAGGTTAACGTAGTTTCCTTGGGGATTTCAATTGAACGTTAATGTTACGTAAAATTTGCCTTGTTTATTTTGATGAAATGTTGATGTAACTTAATTAGTTTATTGTGGATTTTAATGGAACGATGATGTAACGTAAAAGTTTCAGTGCGGATTTTAATGGAACGTTATTTTAACGTAGTTTCTTGTGGATTTTAGTGGAACGTTAATGTAACGTAATTAGTTTCTTGTGGATTTTAATGGAACGTTAATTTAACTTAAAAGTTTCCTGGTACATTTTAATGTAACCTTAATATAACGTAAAAGTTTCTTTATCGATTTTAATGGAACGTTAATGTAACGTAATTAGTTTCGATGTGGATATTAATGGAAGGTTAATGTAACTTGAATCCTTCTTGATTTTAATATAACTTCAAATAACGTAAAAGTTTCTTCTCTTCTATTATTGTAACGTAAATCTTTTTGTGTGAATTTTAATGTAACGTTAATCTAACGCAAATGTTTCCTGATGGATTTTAACTAACGTTGATGCGACGAAAGATTATTCCTAAAAATGTTAACGAAGCCTTAACGCAACTTAAGAGGTTCCTTTGCGATTTTACTCGAACGCTAAGTACTGTAACGTAAGATTTTATTGGAGGGTTTCAACGTGACGTTAACGTAACTCTAACATAACGTAGTCTCCTCGGGAAGACTTTAAAAGATGGTTTTAACGGGCATAAAAGGGTCTTTAGGCATTTTAACGTAACAGTTACGGAACATAAGTGGGTCTTTTAGGATTTAACGGAACACAATAGGGTCTTTCGAGATTTTAAAGGAACGGCAACGGAATATATGTAAAAGGGTCTTTGTAGATTTTAATGGAACATAAGAGGGTCTTTGGGGATTTTAACGGAACTGTAATAGAACATAAGGTGGTCTTTGGGGATTTTAATGGAGGGTAAGAAAGCCTTTTTAGATTTTAATGGAACATAAGAGGATCTTTGTAGATTTTAATAGAACAAGAGAGTCTTTAGGGATTTTAACGGAACTGTAAGGAAGATAAGGAGGTCTTTGGACGATTTTAACGGAACATAAGAGGGTCTTTATAGATTTTAGTGGAAGGTAAGGGGGCCATTAGGGATTTTAACGTAATGGTAATAACGTTTGCGAATGACCCCCAAATGGAGTTTAAAGCCTTACTCGCGTCGTTTTCTCCGGTCGAGATCTTCTCAGCTTCATCTCCTGTTGGCGTTGATTCGCCAGCTTCATTCTGCTGGGAGTCGGCGAGGTTTTCCAGGATTCCTGCTGCTTGCTCAGCCGCTGCGGGACTATTCAGATTCAACCGAGGCAGGTAGCTCCTGAAGAGGGCTCGGCTGATGCCAGACGTATTCATCTCTAGAAAATATCAATGAAGAGGCCATTTCTAGATCGGTTTCAAAGCCATTTAAATACAGGGGGAGGGTTTTATTTATGAAATGGTTATTTCTAGATGGTTTTCAAACCCATTTAAATGCAGGAACAGGGTTTTATCGGTAAAATGGTTATTTCTAGATAGATGGTTATTCCTAACATGACCGGAATCTTAATATGAAATAACCCGACCAAAATTTAAGCTAATCTAATCTAACCCAACCACATTTAACATACCTTACATAAACTGAATCTTAATCGGACTGAACTCAACCTAATTTAACCTACCTAACATTACCTAACCTAAACCCAATCTTAATATGTTCTAACCCAACCTAATTTAAGCTAATCGAACTTAAACCAACCCAACCTAATCTAGCCCAACTTAATTTGATTGATTTGATTTAGCGAAAAGTGGTGGGGGTAAGTATAATTCTAAAGTATGTAAAATGACAATGGGGGAAATAGAAGAAAGTTTTAGGTTGAATCGAAATGCGCAGGCGTCAAGAAGATCTGAGTAAGCGTTTTGGGTTTCTTGCTGAGTTGCTTGTCATTTTCTTTCTTGTTTTGTTTTCAGTTCTTCTTTTGTTCTTGGGTTAAATAACTTCTTTTCGTAGCTGGGAGGGTTCAGTTTCGCCACACTCAAAGAACCGTAGTTGTTTCGCCAGACAGTCTTTTGTATTGTTTCTCGAGCTGAAAACACTTCATACAGGTAAGAATTGGGGTATAATATTTTTGTGTCGTAGAAGTTAAAAGCGAAAAGACCCGTGTGCAGTGCCCTTTTTTCGCAATTTCTGCCACTTTTACGAAGTTTGATCGCGGTCCTAGTTTTACCAGAGTCTTCACCCTGACCCATGTTTATTTCCTCTGGATTTCATCTTTTACTTCCTCGGGCGATTGCTCGTTAACAATGGCGACGGCAGATCATTGCTCGACGGACCTAACTTCGGGGGAAGGATTTTCTTCTTCTTTTTTACAGTGATTTCAACGAAGTGCTTCACAGCTTCTGGGGTAGCCGGTGCTTCTATCTCTCTTCGAACTTGTTCGCGCATCGCTACGTAGCCTTGAGGTGAGTCGAAAAGACTGACCAAGCCTACGTTTAGAGTGTCATTCATTAGCCTTACTACTAGTGCCGATGGGTTCTGTGCCTTCTGTAGGCCTCTCAGCGGGTTTTTCCCATCGTTCTCTTTCCATATTTGCGAAATGACCTCTACCGTGACCCTTATAAGTAGGGGTATAGGGTAGGCCGACATAGGCGCTCGGAGGATACACATCTATTTTATAATTCTCTCAATTAACCTCTTTTATTAAATTCCCAAATGGAAAGAAAACCAACCTAATATTACCTTCCTAACCTGACCAGAATCTGATCTGACTTAACCAAGTTAATTTAATCTAACCTTACACACTAATCTAACCCAACCAAAGTTAACCTACTTAACCTGACATGAATCTTAATCTGACCTAACCAACTTAACCCAACTTACCATCTAACATAATTTAGAGATGTTTTAAAAAAATATATTTAATAGGCTTTCGCCCGAAACGGAAGCGACCACCTACTGAAGCCTCCCACTAATAGGCTTAGTTCGGAATCGTTGAGGCGCCGAGTCCAGAGAGCAAACTCGTCCATGCCACCGTTGTAAAAGTGCCTGTAGGCCCTGTCCGTGGCATCCCGGTGGCACCCTACTATTATCTCCGGGGGCGAGAGTGGCATTTGGGGCGCCGATGTCATAGGGTATTTCGAGGAGGCATCGCGAGATCCGTTGATGTAAAGCTGTTAAACATGGGGGGAGGGGGTGGTATTTAAAGCGAAAAACAACGAGAGCATATCCTGCAAGGAAATGGTGAAGTGGGGGTATATGAAAATGCTAGAAGATATAGAGGGGGAAATGCGGAGGGGATTACTTGGGGCGCTAAGGAGGTTACCCAACTATCCCAAATATGCCCAACCCCGGGAATGGCACCCCTCTGTAGGGTGGAGAAGGCCACCCCCCTCCCCCGCAAAACTGTTTTATGGCGTTCTCTAAGGCTATGGACCTTTACATAGCAACCACCAACTAAGGAAAAGTCATAGCGGAGTGTTTGAGGCTCACCTGAAGGTAGCAAAGGTGGGAGCTGAGCCTATAACAGCAGGCAGGTTATTCCACAATCTCGGAGCAAATATAAAGTACGATCCCCCATACATACGAATACGAGGAACAATCAGTGGTAAGATAGGCTCAATGGGGAAGACAAAGAGGGAGTGCTGCGGAGTTTAGGATCTTATATGTAAGGGTGTTTCTTGATTGGAGTGGCCAGTGGAGATTATGCAGGGGATTGGTGGATGCACGAGAGAAACGTCCTTTTCGAAGAGGGGGAAGGGGGGTGAGAGAAATGAACTTGTGAGGGAGGTGTTAGCCTGTGGGAGGTGTGTGTGTGTGGGAGGGGGGGGTAAGTAGGGGTGAAGAAGAGAGACATAATTCCCCCCGTTCGAGCCTATGGTCTCTTTGCACGAATCTGTTCTTAAAAATCAAATGTGCCCTAATTGCTCTAGAATTCGTCCTTCACATTTGTCGCTATTTTCTCTATTTACCTCGCAAGGGGGTTGCAGGTGAAGCATGGACGACCATGTTGCACACTACATATGTAGAATTGAGTGCCCTACTAGCCCCAACTCCGGCAAGTTAGGTTAAGGGGGTAGCGGTAACTGTCCTTACTCTATTCACTGGTTGCCCTCTTTCGATTCCTTATTTCTATCTTAAAACCTCCGGAGTTTTTTTTTATTAATCCTGAGTCCTTCTCCTATATAACATTAATGACGTGGCAAGCTAGCTCCTACCAAGCCAGAAGAGGATTTGGAACCGTATGATCTCTACATTCTACCTCTTCCTCTTGTTACTCAGTTTTAATGGGTAGCTGTACGGCTATACCTGGAGATGAGGTATATCTCCCATCCGTTTATATTTCAATGTCAACCGTCTTCGACCCAGGAAGATGAATGAAGATTCGGATGGGAACACGGAAGTTAATTCAGAATAAAGGGAGAAAGGCGATAAACAAAAAACTAGAGTGAGATGATATAGTGGACCTACGGTGAAAACGGCCGATTTAGCACCTCTAGACACTAGGTTGCGCCCCCTGGTGGGCAACCTTTATCATATTTGAACTCAGTGACCTCAATTACCTTTGGTAACATTGGTTTTAGCTGGCCTCATTGAACCAGCAACTCGTTGAGGACAGAAGATGAACACAATACGAGATTTGCAGGACCCATAGACCTGCTTGCTTTGCCGCAGTTAGTAAGAATGTGTGAATATAAGGATAAGAATGTGGGGGAGGGGGAATTTTGCAATAAGGAAGCTAAAAGTAGATAGCAAAAGTACTACGCTGAAAGTGTATACGTTGGGATAAAAGATTGAGTGTGAATATGATTGGCTCTACAGGTGCAAACCAAGGGCTGTGTCAAGATATAGAACTGATAAGCGTGGTGGTTAATGTTGTGAGAAGTTTAAAAATGGGAATGAGCTAGAGTAGCTGCTATACTAGAGTAGATGTAAAAATGGTGCTGATTGCATTTTAAAATCGCCCTAGTGGTTGTATTGCAAGCTCATTGAGTGTAACAGCTCTCAGACTAAAAAAAAATGCTGTGGTAATACCACTGTATAAGCAGAAACGTGGGAAAGCAGAATGTAAAAACTTTAGGGGAAGAGAGTAGTGTTGTAGAGATGAATGGAACAATTTTGATTGATTCTGTAAGAAGAATAACCAAGGAGATGATAGGAGATCAGCAAGGTAGGGTTCGAGCAGCGAGGGGGGAATGTATGGATCAATGGTTTGTACTAATTTTCCGGAGAAAGCAGATAAAAGATGTGAGGTGTATGCTTGGGTCATGAAACAGAAAATTTGTATGGTTGTGTCGATAGGGAAGCGGTATGGCAAATTCTAATAATGTATGGGATGAGCGATAAAATATTTGGTGGTGCGAAGAGATTTTATGTTGGAAACAAGATTTTCGTTCTAGTCAAATAAGGTTGGGATTGGTGGTTTGATATAGGTGGGAGTGTAAAGCATGTGCGTGCGTAATGTCGACATGACTGTTTAATATATTTATCGATGTGACGCTAAGAAAAGTAAAAGTAAGAATTAGGGATAATAACGAGTGTTTAAAGAATGATGTTGATGTATGTTGATGACATGTTTGTTGTCGACAGTGAGAGTGATCCTGAATGACGTGATTGTCAGGACAGAGGAGGAGAGGACCTAAAAATGCAGAAAAGAGTAATGAGGGTGTGTTTTGGTTGGGTGGGGTGTTATATTAGAGCCCGTGGCGCGGACTTTGAACAGTTGGTATGTTTTGAGTATCTAGAGCAGTGTTTCCCAACCTCTTTCCCACCAGGGCTCACTATAGCTTTCTAGAAAAACTCATGCCCCCACACGTGGTTGAATAATAGTAAAAGAATGTATAACTATATTAAATATTGTATTCTTAATTAATAAGTTAACCAAGAGGGAAAATTCATGGCCTTTAAATCACCAAATCTATCAATACAGTCCTTTATTAACATTTTCCAATGGTCAACAACTAGGTTAGTATCAATATTAGTTATTTTATATTTATTCAACCAGTAGAATTGAGTGAAATTTTTTGGTAAAATATTCCTTGTTATATTTCGAGAACTGTAATGAAGCCAAAAGTCTTTGTTTTTTGCTTCAACAAGAGTTAGATTTGCTCCTTGGTTTCTCTTGTTCAAGATGCCTAGTTTTTTGAAGATTTCTGTCAAATATATGACAATATTCTTGAAACCAACGATATCGCCCCACCAAAATTTTCCCAAGACACACTGATGGGGTGTATGCCCCATCGGAGGAGATCATTGAACTAGAGTGTATCGTTAATGGTACAAATGAGGTAGATTGCTATCACAAGGTTTGAAAGGTAAGGTCTCAGAAAGAAACAGAGTGATTGGTTGTCGATGTAGTTGGAAGCTGCCTGAAAGAATCTTGTCACCGAGGTTAGCATATGGGGCTCTAACTATGGGAGAAGGAAAGATCGAGATGAAAAGAGCGTAAATGGGTAATTTGAGAGTAATGTTTGGTATAAAAGGGAAGATAGAGTGGAGAACAAATGTGTAAGAGGTCTACAAGGTTTGAACAAGGTTGTGGCTACTGGCTGTGTTCTAGGGTGAGGCTGGCATGGAAGAAGAATAAGGAAAATAGATATGTGAAAAGAATTGATTATATGGTTTGATTATGTGAGTGTCTGAGAGAGACTGACCAATGTAGAATGATGTATGGAGGTGGGCAGGAGATGCTAGTCGTGCACTTGCGGAACTTCAACACAACACTTTCATAAAGATTTCATCTTATTCTCTCCTAATACTTTGGATAATTAGTAAACTTTTAATCTTAAATTGCAGATGTAATGGGGTAGAGGAGTGAACAAGTTTTAACAGAAAAAACTGCAACAGCAAAAGTTCGAACCTAGAGAATAGGCAGTTAAGAATGCCAATTTACTCCCAATTAATTCCTTCAGTGTGAGGACAGACGGCAAAAATTAGCGTGGCTTGGATAATGGTCGCTTTTAGATGAGAGCTTACCTCCAGTCCTGCCGATTTGTCCCATCCCACTCCGATGTTAGTCCAAGCGTCGTCGGGCACAGCTCCCAAAACGGATGTTTCCCAGTATTGGTCTCCGGTGGATATAATGGCCACAAGCCAATGGCCATCGTGATAGACATGAAAGCCCGGGTGCCCGTTTTTACTACCGCCTATGGAGAAAATAACTTAGGAAGCCGTGTTCTGGTAGCTTAAAGCCACAACATGTAGGGAATTTTAGACAGATGGGTTGGTTAAAAAATATATTCGTCTCCCCTACATGATACAATTTTCCATTTCATTTTGCATAGAGATTTTCCAGTGGGAAATTTTAATCAAACTTTACGGTGGAAAATTAGGTTCTTTTCTCATAATTTGATGTAGTTATGGCATTGGCAAGGGTTTTTCGCTCAATCTGTTTTCTCGAACTAGTTAGACGTGGGATATTTAATTGTTGATTATGCTTAGTAAGAAAAGTCGGTATGTGAAATTCAAGTATCTAGTGTGCGCACATCTAGGCATCAGCAACAGAACTTCAGCCCCACTCACGACTCCTGAATTCTCTCCTATCCCAATACACTACGAAAACAGACATCCACACCATAAACCCAACTTAAAGGACTTTTTCAATTAAAGATACAACCAACACCGAAAGCCAACTTCGAACACTTGAATCTCTTTATATTAGATTTACAAACTCTATTTAAACTCAGACACAAGCTCATTTCCACTTTTACTACACCTATAAACACCCACGAATCACACACGCCAAAACCACTCTCACAAAAAACAACCCATATTGTTCCAATATTTCCATTATCTCCCTTTTCTACAACAAAACCCCCCAAACTGATGAATCTCAGTTTATTTTAAAAACAAAAACATATTTCCCATTCCCTAATAGTTAAAAGCTCTGCATTTTTATAATTTGAATATTACCACCTCTGCTGCTTCCCATTTGAAATGGGCTCCTACTCGAAACGTCGGTACCAAGAAGTAAAAATACAATAATGAACTTCCTAAATGAAGCGTGCTTATTTATCCTAAAAAAATATATATATATATATATATATATATATATATATATATATATATATATATATATATATATATATATATATATATATATATATATATATAAAAATATATATATATATATATATATATATATATATATATATATATATATATATATAGAGAGAGAGAGAGAGAGAGAGAGAGAGCGCGCGCTCGGCCGTGAAGCCTGCATTTAATATTGAGGATAAATCCCAGGCACCAGAAGCGGATGCAACATCTTTTAATTTCTTACTACTTTCAAAAACTACAAGTTTTCATCTTCAGGCTAGAATAAGTTTACTAAAGTTAATACATTTGAAGAAAACATGAAAAGGCCAACAAGACATTGAATTATTTTAAAAGGTGACCAATTCTAAAATATCAATAAAATGTACTATAAGTTAAATTTTTTAATATGACTTGGCAATACTTAAACCTGCTTTAAAACTGACTAAAAAAAGTAGTTAATAAATTTAAAGTTAATTTCAGAAATTAATTAAAAACTATAAGAGAAATTGACCTGGCAATAGTTAAAGATAATAAATTTAAACTTTGTTTTATAAAGAGAAGATTAATTTTATCGTCGTCGTTGAAAGTCTGCGTGCGACGCGCAAGCTCCTCCTATAAAATGATAAAATTAATCATGTAGATCATCTTCAAGAATAAAACAACGAATCAGGAGGATCTCGGAGCAGCAGGAGGCCCCAGAGGTGTTGGACCTTGGCCCGCCAACGTGTGGACAAGCCCTGGTCCCTCGCCAACATCTGACCCACTGTCTTGTAAATGTCCTTGACTGGACAAAGACTATGGGAGTCAACCCCTAAAGCTGAGGTCACACATTGGCGAATCAGCTGCGCGAATGGCTGCGAGGCCCCAAAATGGCCGATTCCCCGTCTGTTACGTTCAAAATGCCAGGAATTCGCTTGCCTTCTCCTAGTTTCGAGGCGACGTTGCCGAGTCTGGCGCGCTATCTCGGGGGGTTGCCAGACCGCGCGAAACTTTTGAAAATTTCAAAACTTTCGCCAGTCAGCCTCGGAGAATCGGGTTAGGGCGAATTATCGCAGTTGATTAGCGGGAAGGTCGTACGTGATTCGCCATTATCTGCGATAAAATAGCGTCCCTATTGCGTTATATCGCCATATAAACGCCAATAATGACGATGCTGCCCGGGTGTATCTGGCAACTGCAGGGACTGACGATGTGTCAACGACGCATTCCACGCATTCACAGCTCAGTCGCACATAAATACGAGCGACGGGCGACGTTCTCTCTCGCACTCACATAACCGTTGCGCTCCACTTACGTTCCTTCGCCACCTGGTACACGTGCCCCCAACCAACCACCGTGGCCAAAATACCCAAGAATGGAAAGAAAACCGCCAGGAGCCAGGAGAGCTCTTCTTCAGGAAGAAGTGACACCCCCATCGCCTGCAAGTGAGCCTGATTTTATGTTGGAGCCCCAAGGAGAAGAAGAACCCCAATTTGTGACTCTGCAAGCTGTGGAAGTCATAGGTGAACCCAGTGAAGTCCTCAATCCTGATGATTTTTTGCCACCACCACCAACTCCTCCTTCAGCTACCGTACCCGAACATGAAGCCGATATAGAGGACAACGAGGACTGGACTGACATACCCAGGACGGACGCAGACACATCTGATGAGGAATGGCACCACGATGGCGTGAGAGCAGGAAAGATGAAGACCCTTAAACTACCTGCCAACATGGAGAGGCAGCTAGGGGAGTGGCTCCAGGAAAATACTTTCTTATACGATAGGAGCCTGAAAAAGTACCGGAACAAGTCCAGGAAGGACCGTATTATGGCAGAATCTAAGGGTTATTGCACCCCGTTGAGCAAACTCCAGTGGCGGATCAAGAAAAGGCGAGTGGGAGGGGGACGGGGCGCTATGCCAGGATTTTTATAAGTGGAAATTTGTTAAAGCTGCTTATTATGGTACATATTTTTACGAGTAATACATGTATGATCGTAAAAATAATCAGTGCTGAATACATACGAATAAGTTGTAGGCATAAATGATGAATATGTATATGTAGTGTAGACTATAATGATGTAGGCTACTTGCAAGTCATTTCGCCCACTTAAGTAACAAGGTGCATAATAGAGAAGGTACTTTTATTTTCTAGGAGTAGGCTCTCTCAAAATCATAGGCCCATGCCCAATGTCCCCCTTCATTTGCCTAAGCGAAGAGGAGACGGCGCTTTTTCTCCGCAAACTTGTCAATCACTTGATCATTCGAAACTTGAATGTCATTGTGGACGGCGAGTAGTGCGAGGCCCTTGAGGCGATCCTGGCCAATGGTGCCCGTCATTTACGTCTTTACCCGTTTCAAAACTGAGAATGAGCGTTCGGTCTCTGTATTTGAGACCGGCAGAGTCATTAAGATGGTCAGGAGCTTCGCAATGTTCGGGAACATACGGGTCTCGGCGTACTCCTTCGCATTCTTTACAGTCGAAGACCGGAGCGTAATTTGTCCACCGCTGCGCCTCCACCTGCACGAGCACCAGTGACTCAACATCGCTCTCGTAGAGCTTAGCGGCATTAAGGACGGCATCCACGTCTGCTTTTGAGCCCTTGAGAAGCTCCTTCAACCGGAGAGGAACTGGTACGGTATCGTCTTCAAATCTTCTCTTCAGCTCTGCGATCACTTGGCCAACGAACGGAATATAGGCCGAGCGTCGATAGTACTCTTCAGCATTCCTGGCCGTGATATTCGCGCGCTGTGTCTGTCGGGTACAGACTCGGAGAACATGGACGTCATCGTCAGCTGAGTCCACTTCAATCAGGAGATCCTTGGCTTTTGCAAATACAGTGTAGAACTGCTCCTTAGCATTCTTTCTGAACTTGGCGAAAATAGTCTCGATCTCATGAATCAGTGCGTACGCAGATGCCAATTCACCGTCATTTTTCTGCAGGATCCTGCTTTGCTCGAGTGTGTGGGCCAAAACTGAGTCCACCACAATCAGCCCAATGAGAAAGCAAGGGTCCCTAATAATGGCGAGTAAGATGCCAGCATTGACATCCAACTTCATTTCCTCTTCCATGAAGACCGCAATGTGAGGCAGAAACTCGACGAACACAGGGACTGCATTATGCCGCTCAACCCATCTGGTGAGACACAAGGGCACCAACTTCTCCCGCTTAGCTGAGGGAAAAATTTCACGATTTTGGAGAACCGGAGCGTCCGCATGTTGCTGGAGTAAATAAAGTTATGGACGTCATTGAGCGTCTGAAGGGTGAGTTTCACTTCTTTCACATCGCAGGCCTTGTTCAGCACCAGGTTCAGTCGGTGATTAAATCAGTGGATCAGTTTGGCGAGGGGGTATTGCTCCATGATAATGGCGGCACAACCTCTGAAGCTCCCCATCATGATACTCGCTCCTTCACAGCCGAGGCCCCGGCAGTTTGACATGTCCTAACCAAGGCCATGTACGGTGTTAATGAATAGTTAGGCCAGGCCTTCACCGGTGAAGTTCTCAGCATGGACGAAAGTGAGAAAGTCCTCCTTGATGTCCTCTTCGACGTGTCGAAGGATAATGGTTGCTTGCTCCTTTCTTGAGACGTCCGTGGTCTCGTCCATTAGCACTGCGAATACCCATGACACTCCGGCTAAGCCCCTTTTCAGCACAAATCGACTTGTAAAGCGAAATATGATTATGGTAACACTTGCTCATAATGTCAAAATTGCATGAATTCTACTTTGGGAATAAGAGACCTATTTTTTGGACAGAAGTTGCAGTGTCACCCACCTGTGATACCGATCGGCTTGTCCTGAATGGTTTTGCTAATGGGGGTAGAGTTGGCTCGGCTTGCCAAGCTGGTGAGGGGGCGGTTGACGTCGGCATCTCCTCCCTGGGCTGGATAACGCAAAAGCGCTCTGAAGACTCCTTCTCCCATTTTGCTCGGAAGAGAGAGGTCCAATGGACCGTCATTTCGATGCCCACTGAGAGGCAACATATTTCGTCCGCAGAAGAAGATGCTCTCAATGATCGGAACTATCAGGCGCCGGTTGGTCTCAATTTACTCCTTATTCGCTTGTAGCATTTTGTCGACAGCCCTCGTCGGGTTTCACAAAATGTCGACAAACCCCTCCATTTTCGTCATAGCCACCGCGTGATATCCGTGCTTATTGTGACTACTGAACAGTTCGGTGGCATTTTTTGTACCTGCACATCGGCTTTAACACCAAGGTGCCCAACTTATGGTCTCCAACTCCGCCGGTATTTCCGCTAAACAGCACACATGCAACACAGTATCCACCCTCGTTCAACAACGAGTACTTCAGCCAGCGGTATTTGATGCACTAGCTTGGTTGGAGTCGCCTCTTATGACCACCTTCTTCAATGGAGGGTAGCGATTCCACAGATGGAGCAGTTTGGTTGATTAAGGCCACTTTCTCGGAGTCTGTGGCCGCCTTGTTCCCAATGAAGTTGGAAACGTCCACTAAATCTGCAGGAAATGTCAGTGCGCCATGCGAAAAAAGGAAAAGTGAGTTCCTTGCTCCCCTGCTCTTCATAGTGAGATTCGGCTTCGCTGTTGAATCCACAGACTGTCGATGACGAAGTGCTTGAGTGTTGCTCCAGCTCATTGATATCAAGCTCGCAATCACCACTCGTCTTGGTCACTTTGGTCTTGAAGAACGGGGTGATCTTCATATCGCCGGCTCGCTTCATGGTACACGTCCTGTGATTGAGAGAACTAATGCATCACATGTAAAAGCCGAGCCTCTCACATCACCCCATGTTCGTAACAATATATAATAAAAAAATCACTTACTTTGCATTGCTGTGTTTCAGAGAGAGAATGACACGGAGATGATGCCGGTGTAGTTGCAAGGAGAGAGAGAAGAGAAAGAGAGGATGCTGGAATTAGTTCCGAAAGTGAAAGATGCCAGCGAGCACATGCCCAGCTCAGTCCAACTGACAAAGAGCGGAAGGAACAGGCGTGTGAGTCAGGATGTGTGAGACAGGATGTGTGATCCGACTGGTCAGCGAGTCAAGCGAACGCGCCGTGTGTCCGCCGTGACTCAAGACACGATGTGCCGACTCGAACAGCGATGAGAGCCAGGCACACTGTGCGGAATTTACCCCTGGTCATGGATGGGGGGGAGGCCCTCTTGGATCCGTCCCTGAATGGCTCCCTCCAGAGCATTATTGATTTCTCAATGTGGGGTCATACTCGTTCAACAATTTGATTGAAAAAGTCAGCATCCAGACGGGTGAAGTTCCTATAGAGTAGATCTTCTGCCAGTTCACATATGAGATTCTCACGATGCTCATGGAAGGCAAGACGGGTTAGGTAGGGGCGTATCCAGACACTTCGGGACTTCATTCTCTCCCTACGGTTTTTGAGGTGCAACCAGAGCCTGACCATGATCATTAGGTGGCTTCTTTGATAAAAAAAAACTTTCACGAATTCAGGCTCCTCCATAATGCCTTCGGTAATAAGATTAAGGTACTCCATGATGGCAATGCAGCCGCTGAAGGAGTATTTTGGGCACTTTGCAGCCAGGTAGTGGGCACTCATTGTATATACCACTGTGCCCCACCCACAGCGTGCCCACGAATATCTTGCGAATTATTGTTAGACGCACGCATGACAATCGTAATGGATGCGAAAATCTATTGCAAATTATCGCGATAAATGGCAACACTTCGTAGTCGATTCGCCGACCTTACGATACATCGTCATCACAAGTTGGCCGATACATCGCCGAACGAAACAAAGGATACATATGGTATACGAGTAAACATGTAAATTAGGAGACTGTGAGCTCTTCGGCATGACCGAAACCACTCTCTCAAGAAGAATGTCATACCATCCGAACAACGGTGCACTTAAAAAACATACACAGGAAGTACACGGAACATGCCGCAACCGAAAAAGGAAAGAAGAAAACACCAAATTTTAGACTATGCTCCCAACAGGCGCCAACCGCTCTTCCTTGAAGCTATATACAGTATATCCAAGAGAAGCAACCGAATCTAAACATAGTCTAACACCAATGAAATCCTGCTCAGCGCAAGAAAAGCGAACAGAGGGACAGGTGTACTCAGAGCTGCTCCTAGCCACTAATCCCCTCTGGCAAGCAGCTTAATCCCCACCCCTTGCCTCTCTGGCTACCTACTTCTCCGACATTTTATCACCTGGATCCAACCTGCCTACACGAGTATAGCTTCGTTAGTAATTTTGTTAATACATTTTGTAACATATATAAACTGAATACTTTGTAATAATTCCCCATTGTTACTCTGAAGATGATACTCGATGTATCGAAACGCGTCAGTTTAATTAAAGAAAGTGCTAAATAACATTTGCAAAACAACAAACATCAGTCCCCGATGAACTTCGGTACGCTTATCCACAGGTTAAACAATGAAGAAAAGGCAAATATAAGACAAATCGAGAAGATTGAAAAAAGTATTATTAATTCGAAACTAGCGGTCGCTTTTAATAAAACTCTGATATAATGAAAATATACTACCCAAATTCACACGTATATATATATATATATATATATATATATATATATATATATATATATATATATATATATATATATATATATATATATATATAATGAAAAAACTCACAAAGTGGCACGTGAGGAAAGCAATAAGAAAATTATCCCACAGGAAAATGAAAAGATGAATCCAAGCACTTTCGAACTATATTTGCAAGTTCATTTTCAAGGAATAGCGTGAAAATGGAGAAGACAACCTTATATAGGGTACAAAGATGCGAAGAGAACGCCCATCACATAGTACAAACCAATGGAAAAACACAAAAACAAGACAGAAAAATACCAAGAAAAAGAACAATAGGCAACTCATAACAGACATATGCATCCCTAAAACGATATATGCACAACAACGCCATGTATATGAATGGAATATGGTGGGTGAAAAAAACAACCATTTTAAAGGATTATCATTAGAACGAAAACATTTAGGGCTAAGAGTTAATCCACAGTCATAACAGTGACACGTGGGCGGGGAGGCAATGGGAATGATATTACATTAATAAAGAGTGACAACAGGCTGCATTATGAAGTTATTTCATTTAAATAAGACAGGGGAAATGTTTATATTGGGTAAAATGCCAATTAAAGAACACTCGACAATATTTATTTTTGTGAAATCAGCGGAATGATAAAGGAATTTTGCAGAATTCCATTCAATGGGGTGGTTATTTTTAGATAGATGTAAAAATAAAGCACTGTTTATTTCACCTCTCCTAATGTGTTTTTGTTTTTTTTTCATTGGTTTGTACTATGTGATGGGCGTTCCCTTCGTATCTTTGTATACTATATAAGATTGTCTTCTCCATTTTCATGCTACTCCTTGAAAATTAACTTGCAAATATAGTTCGAAAGTGCTTGGATTCATCTTTTCATTTTCCTGTGGGTTAATTTTCATATATATACAGGGTGTCCACAAAGTCTGGGTAGATAGGAATTTTAATATTTTAATATTCTAAAGGTATGTATTTATCCCCTATGTACCCAGACTTTGTGGACACCCTGTATATATATATATATATATATATATATATATATATATATGAATGCAAAGCCCCACAGGAAAAAATAAAATGGTGTTTCCAAGTACTTTCGAACTTTATTAAGGAACTTAATAAAGTTCGAAAGTACTTGGAAACACCATTTAATTTTTTCCTGCGGGACATTGCATTCATTTGCTACTCTCACGTGAAACTTTGTGAGTTTTTCATTTCATATATATATATATATATATATATATATATATATATATATATGAAAAGAAATTCACAACTTGCACGTGAGTCAAAATTATGATAAATAACACCCACAAGAAAAATGGAAAAACGATTCCGAGCGCTCTTCCATGAAGAAGTCTTTTAGAATAAAGACGAAAGCTCTCGGAGTCGTTTTTCCATTTTCCTTGTGGGTGTTATTTATCATATATATATATATATATATATATATATATATATATATATATATATATATATATATATATTAGAAGATATCACATTAAAGAGATATATATTCGGTGCAAGAAATAATAAACCACAATATTTGAATCCGATTTATTTACGAACTGAACCTGTTTCGGCTTTCGCCATTATCAACCTTATAATCAAAGGTATGATATGCGATTCCTGTATATAAAAGCGAAAAATCAGACTAGACAAAATGAAAACAATGGAAATATAATGAAAAATATAAATATGTTTATGGATGGAGAAGCAACTGTTAATCCCGGGGGTTGAGCGATTTTGGCGGTTTATAAATGGATTGGGCAACAGTATTCGAGATATATTTGTTAAATTTATTTTGTCCTTCAGAAATATTAAAGTTATCAACCTTGCTAATACTGATTGATTCAGCAATCTTCCTTTCTATATAATTTGGGGATTTATATATAATTTTGTCTTGGTTAAATTCGATTCTATGGTCATAATTTTGGATATGAACGAAGGGACTTGAGGAAAGTGAGCCTCTCCTGATATATGCGCGGTGTTCTTTGATACTCTTACTAAAGTGACTCGACTCACCAATATAGGACTTGTCACAACCTTTAAAGAGGATTAAATATACACCTGCGTCTTGGTTAGTGGGACGCAGTTTGGTCAAAGACTTTTGGATGGTATGTGTGTATTTGAATATTATATTTATGTTATTTTTGTTAGCAACAATTTTAAGGCGGCTAAAAATGGAGCATATGGGAAGATTATAGATTTTTTTAAAGTTCTCCTTTTGGGGTGTGAAAGCAGAATAAAAGTTTTTTATGGCCTTAGAATGGCATCATCATCACTAACTCTATAATTTAAGAATGGGATTTTTTTTAGTATTTGAATAATAATTTCATCTTAGTTTGGTTATGACTTATTTTTATCAAAGTTATTTCTAATAATTCTTTTATATTATCAAAAAACAAAATGGTAAGGTTCAGAAATAAATATAAGTATCGAAATTTTGTGAATTTTTCAAAACCTTAAGAATTACAAATGGTGAAGTTCAGGAAAATTTATTTTATATATTTTCTATAACTATATTTTAGAAAGGTGATATTTTGAAAGGGAGGAAATTTAGTTTAGAGTTCCTTTTTAAAATGATTATAATTGGCGAAGTTCAGAAAATTGATAAAAATTTAACCATGGCTGCTTTTTTTAGATTTTAAATTTTAATTTTTGTAGCAAAACCATTGCCTGTTTTTTTTTTTAATGAAATAAACGGCATATTTGAACCCAATGAAATTGCAAATAAGGTGGTTAATTTCATCCTGAAGGAAAATCTGCTCGCACGTTGTATAGGTTCGGAGGAAAAGGGAAGAAAGAACGGATATCTTAACAGATTTGTCATGTAACGAGAAGAAATGTACGTATGCATTTAAATTGGTAGGTTTTCGATAGACAGAACCTTGTATCCGATTATTTAAACGGTGGATTTTTACATCAAGAAACGGTACGGAATTGTTCTGTTCCCATTCTACTTTGAATTTAATTGATGGGTATAATGAATTCAGGTTGTGGAAAAACTCGTTGATTTTGTTGGAATCTAAGGGCCATGGCGATAAGATATCATCCTCATATCGAAACCAGATAAGAGGTTGGGAATGGAGTCTGGGAAGGAGGGGCGGTTCATAGTTTTCCATAAAATGATTGCATAGAATAGGAGAAAGAGGATTCCCCATGCTTAGGCCATATTTTTGGCGGAAAAACCTATCTTCAGCGGAAAACACATTATCAGTTACACATAAGAGAACTAATTTAATCATTTTTGAGAGAGGAAGAAACCTCGATAAAACATCAAGCGCTTCATCGAGTGGGACTTTTGCGAACAAACTATTTACGTAGATGCTTAGCATTTTTTTTCCCACTGAGCTCAGGTTTTTAAATTTTAGAATAACCTGTTCTGTTCTAAGTTAATGACCTAACTACGTCTCAGTTACTATCTTAATTGGGCTAACCTGGTCTTAGTTAATAGGCTAACTTCATCTTAGTTAACAGCCTAACTAGGCTAACCTGTTCTTATTTCAATTTGGCAAACTTGGGACACATACTCGTCCAACGGACAAACCTGGCGACCCATATGCTTGCAACACACTGAGGAAGTCAACAAGGATTAAGTATGGTATTTCGTGGTATAACATCAGTCAAGTTTATGTGGTGTGAATGAAGATCTGACGTTTATACTGGTATGTCTGCGTTAATGATTCTTCCCAATATAAACATAATTAATTTTGGTTTGTTGTTTCTAATTTAATATTTTGAGATATTTGGTATTTTACCGAGGTTAGTTTAGGTTGGTAAATGCGATTGTTATATAGTATAAAGCAGGTTCAGAACTTAATATGGGCAAATCTCTAATTATCCTCTTATGACGAAAAATAGATTGGCAACCATCTTCGAATTGAAAAAATCTACTTAGTTATTTTTTTTATTTTTGTAAAGTCTTCGCCTCAAAAGAATCGGTTAGTAGGGGTTTATATAGCTTAGTTTTTATTTTTGTAAAACACTTTAAATATTTATTTTTTAATTAAGATGCTATAATTGTGTGCACATGGGTGCGAACGGGTTACGTAACACGCTTTAAACAAATAGAGGCCTAACGAGATTTGGCAATCGCGCCTTTGAATTCAAAACTAAGGATAGGCTTTTTCGAATTAGGAATATTTACGAGTAGTTTTTTTTAATTTTTAGGGGAATGGGGGGGGGGCGAAGCCCCCATTTCTAAATTATGTTAAAAATTATATATAATACAATATGATGCGATTGCAATAGTCTACCCCCCCCCCCCCCCCAGCACCACCACCAAAAAAAACCCACTTTTTTTACAAACTTTCTAGTTAAGAAATGCAAATAACATGAGGCGTTCAGAACGACAAGTGCGAAAACGCCAGGGTCTCAATTTTTTTTTCATTTTTATATACGTCATCGACTCCTCTATCAAGACATGCAAACCTTCTGAGGCTAGTTCGCCCTTTTCCTTCAAAATCTAAGCTTTTTTACAAGTAACGAAAATATGATCTCAATTTTAGCCGCGAATCCCGAGATAAAAGAACCGTACGACAAGGGCGAACACGCCAAAACGGTTATCCAATCAGCGCAATTTATTTGAGTCTCATCACCCAATCTAAACTGAGCTTACCATACGAATTTAAGAATACAATTATTTACTCATTAGTGTGAAAACGATCCTTTAGTGAACTTTGATTTTTAAATTAGCCCATATAATGAAGAATTTTTGGGAAAATGTTATAGAACTACAAAGCAAAGATACTATAACAGCCGATGAAGAAGGATATGATGATAATGATGATGAACTAAATTTCTAAGCTACGCGTTCGCCTATCTTGTAAGTATTATCCGATAAAGTTAGTCATTGGAGTGTGTGCACAATCCCTATAAAACTAAAATTTCCACATTTAATTAGGTATAAGTTTAGTTAAATTAGATTAGAAGAATGCAAGACGTACAATGTTGAATTTATAATATTCTTGGTATCGCGCCATGCCCATTATCTCAATTTTTTTTTAATTAATCTAACCAATTTACCTTACCTAAATATAAGTTTTGATAAAGTTAAGTAAAGAAGAAAATGTTGTGGCTCATTTTTCATCTTTAGTTAATTTAGTTGTTGACAAACAACATTAAATAAAATTTATTTTTCTTTTTCAGACTCGCCAAAGGGAACATTATTATCATCTATAAAAGGAAACTAGTTATTAAATACAAAGTACAACTAAAAATAAAATTTATTATTTTTTTTTTTACCCACTGTTTCTTCTTCTCTGCGTTAGTTACCATCTTAATCAGGTATATAAAAATGTCTCTATTGTTTAAAGATGAAATTGAGCTAACAATATTGCGAACGACAAGGGCGAAGATGCCATGCTCCAGGCTCCGCCCCCTTTTTGTTACAACTTAGGAAATAATTTGCATTGGTGAATTCGCCCTTACTAAGCTGATTGCATTTTGAATGTCATTTAATGATATCTTCTTTTAGCTATTTGGCATCTTCGCCCTTGTCGATCTTAACGCCTCATATAATCATAATATAAAACTAAAGGAACAAACAACCTAACTTCCGTAAAACATCAAACTGCTTTAAATATTCAAATAAAAGAAAAGGAATATTAATATTGTTTACATCCGGACGAATCACTGCTGCAAAGAAATAAATATACGCCATACAAAGAAGGGCGGAACCGAAAAATCGCGCTTAATCATTTTTCATTAACTGGTAATTTTTAATGTCGCACATGATATTAATTCTCTGTCGAATTATCTAGCGAATAATAATAAATATCTTTATATGACGTTCTTTACTTTTCTCCCGACTTGTAGTAATTTACCACCATCTATTATTTTCCTCACCTGTTGACACTAACGTGTGCAAGATGCCCGGGCGATCCGCGTTTGTGTAAATATTGCCATGTACTCGAAGTCTTTCCCAGATCGAAAATGAGAGGCCATGTTCACAAGTTGCAGGGTTGTAGACGCAGGTGTAAGAGAGATCGATAAACATCCGTCTGTTCAGACACTGGAAATGATGTAGAAGCGAGCAAGAATTAGAATATGCAAGTTTCTTCTAAGGGAAATGGATGGAGTGAAAGACTAATTTTGTAAATATTTTTGTAATGGTTTAACTTTTTACATTTCAAATTCGACTTCATTTTGGTGAATGTGGCAAGAAAAGGAGAATTAGCGGTAATTCTACACATTAACAACTCTAACGCAATCGAAGGCGCTTTGTTATAAATACATATTTCTATTTTTTAAGGCGGGTAAATTTCTAATTATGTTATAACGAAAAATAGATTTGCAGCCATCTTATCATTGATAGCTTGTTTTGAACACCCCAAATAATGCTTGGTGTCGTAGAATGACCCTTGGTTTTGATCCCTCTACTCTTTGACACCCTTTTAGTAGCGGTATGCTTTAAGGGGCGTGAGTTACTTCTATGATGAGGTAGGCTTTGTTCTAAGAGTGCTATTTCAGTGGTTTAGTTTTTAAGGAAGAGCTATTTTTAAACACATAAGGATAAGAGGAAACCCCAGAATCTACCAAAATAAACATGTATTTTAAATTAAATATTACAAACCAACAGTAAACACATTTCTATCTTTGGCCTCAAATATCTTTCAATGACAAACATAAACAAGTAGGCTTCCAGTAAACATACCAATTGCCAATTAGTATTTTTATCACAACCCTATTTGATTAGCATAAAACATTAAATTAACGTACTCTCATCTACAAACACATATGACCTAGGTTCAAGAATAATGGTTTCTACTCTCCTTTAAAACGTGGGACGTACTAAACTTCTACTATCGCAATAGAGATATAAATGTTATTGTTAACTTACAGGTAGGTATTAGGGATTGCCGGATGTTGCTGGAGGACTTATCTCTCGCTTTGAAGTGTGGTGGTCGCTAGTGGAATTTTCGTCGCCTGTGACGGGGGCTGATTCTTCAACGTAATTAAAGAACGGGAGCTCGTTGGGGCAGGGTTCTTCTCCTCTCACTCTTACGGTGCTTGAGATGTGAGAATCACTCGAGTGTGAGCGGCTTTGCTTTTCTTCAGTCGGACTTCTTTGCAGACTGAAAAGGCTTCTTCGGTATGGCACCGATATAAAACTTGACTATTTAGGTTAATACGGCCCTGAAAGGGGGGGATCGATTTTCTCAATCTGATCCTCTCGTTTCTCACTGAAATAGTCTTGTATGGCTGAAGGATCGATCTTCACGAACTACCCTTCTTCTGGAGTATCGACTTCTAATCTTGTCTGGCTGAAAGATCGATCTTTACGAACTAATCTTTCTTCTGGCGAATCGACTACTAATAATCTTCTTGTCTGGCCGACGGATCGATCTTCACGAACTAATCCACCTCTGGCGTATCGACTTCTGATAATCCTCTTCTCTTTCTTTGCGGGGCTTATTTATAGGCGGATTGCCGCCCCATCTAAAGGGGGAAGTGACCAGGCCACAGAGGCAAAAGGAGGGGGGAGCGAATGGTGAGTTAGCATCTGGGGAGAGCGAGAATTCCTGAGGTGGCACTGGGGTGCCCAAGTCAGCTCGCAAATTATAGGCTCGCAACCGCACCGCTACTTGGCGTGCCTTCTGACTCGCAGCGCTTTTTTTTTTCCATAACTACGGGTTTATGGGTCTCATAGGTAATTCGATCGTTAGAGCGTCGTTTAAGGACCTTAGGTGGTCGCCTTCAAACAGATGATAGCTCCAACTGCCCACAGCGGCGGGGAGATCACACATGGTAAGCATTTTCGCCGGCTACCTTTCCCACGCTTCTCCTCATGAGGGGGGGGGGGAGGCTTGAATGTACCTATACTCCTCCAGGATGCTTAATGTAGCCATTTCTCCACACTTGGGTTAGGTTAGGTTAGGTTAAGTTAGTATTTTTATTTTATTTTTAGGCTTGGTTAATTTTTGTGAGTTCGTTTAGTTTGTTTTTAGTAAGTTGTTAGGTTTTGTTTGTTGTTTTTCCCGCCGGGAAGGAACCAAACAAGAAGCCTATTTATTCTAGGTACGCGCTGTGGCATAGCCTTTTTCATTTTTGGTAATTCGACAGATAAAACTAAACGTGTTTAAATGACCTACTACTCTTAACCTTCTACATCGTAGTTAATTAGCATCATCGTTAGTAATCTGTATTTCTTGAATCAGTGCAATGAATTTCTTTCTCCCCTTATCCCGAGGCTTATGACGTCATAGCAGCGACAAATAATAGCTTTATGCCTTAAAAAATACCTCTCAAATACTAATAACTCAGGGAAAATATTGCTTTGCACACCGAATAAATAGCAACGGACAATTTAGATAGGATAATAGAATAGATGAAAAGTATATTTTAAAGGTTGGGGTTGTTCATCTCTAGAATTTACCAGGTTCGCTATTCTTGACACGAGTAATTTTGTGTTCGCCATTCCTGATACGAGTAATTTTGTGTTGCTATTCCTGATACGAGTAATTTTGTGTTCGCCATTCCTGATACGAGTAATTTTGTGTTGCTATTCCTGACACGAGTTATTTTGTGTTCGCCATTCCTGATACGAGTAATTTTGTGTTGCTATTCCTGACACGAGTAATTTTGTGTTCGTCATTCCTGATACGAGTAATTTTGTTTTGCTATTCCTGACACGAGTAATTTTGTGTTCGCCATTCCTGATACGAGTAATTTTGTGTTGCTATTCCTGACACGAGTAATGTTGTGTTCGCTTTCTTGACACGAATAATTTGTGTTCGCTATTTCTGACACGAGTAATATTGTGTTCGCTATTCTTGTCACTAATAATTTTGTGTTCACCATTCTTGACAAGAGAAATTTTACGTTCGCTCTTCTTGACACGAGTAATTTTGTGTTCGCTAATCCTGACACGAGTAATATTGTGTTCGCTATTCTTGTCACGAGTAATTTTGTGTTCGCTATTCTTGACACGAGTAATTTTGTGTTCACTATTCTGCACATGAGTAATTTTGTGTTCGGATATTCTTGACACGAGTAATTTTGTGTGCGCTATTCCTGACACGAATAATATTGTGTTCGCTATTCTTGTCACGAGTAATTTTGTGTTCACTATTCTTGACAAGAGAAATTTTACGTTCGCTATTCTTAACACGAGTAATTTTGTGTTCGCTAATCCTGACACGAGTAATATTGTGTTCGCTATTCCTAACAAGAGTAATTTTGTGTTCGCTATTCTTCACACGAGTAATTTTGTGTTCACTATTCTGGACATGAGTAATTTTGTGTTCGGATATTCTTGACACGAGTAATTTTGTGTTCGCTATTCCTGACACAAATAATATTGTGTTCGCTATTCTTGTCACGAGTAATTTTGTGTTCACTATTCTTGACAAGAGTAATTTAATGTTCGCTATTCTTAACACGAGTAATTTTGTGTTCGCTAATCCTGACACGAGTAATATTGTGTTCGCTATTCCTAACAAGAGTAATTTTGTGTTCGCTATTCTTCACACGAGTAATTTTGTGTTCACTATTCTGGACATGAGTAATTTTGTGTTCGGATATTCTTGACACGAGTAATATTGTGTTCGCTATTCCTAACACGAGTAATTTTGTGTTCGCTATTCCTGACACGAGTAATTTGTGTTTGCTATTCTTGACACCATTAATTTTGTGTTCGCTATTCCCATAACACAGAGTAATTTTGTGTTCGCTATTCCTGCCACGAGTAATTTGTGTTTGCTATTCTTGACACGTGTATTATTGTTTTCCATATTCTTGTCACGAGTAATTTTGTGTTCGCCATTCTTGACACGAGTAATATTGTGTTCGCTATTCTTTACACGAGTAATTTTATGTTTGCTATTCTATTGTAGAATAGACCGTATAAGAATCAAAGAATCTTTTTAAACAGAGTTGTTCATCTCTAAAATTATCGGTAAGGGATGGAGCTACAGACGGATTTTGTAAATAAAGGGTGTTTTTACATGTCCTAGTTTTGAAGTTTAATAAAATCAAGAATAATTTTGTGATCACAATTAAACTTGCAGAAGTTGTTGATAATAGTTTTAGTTCTTTGTTCTAAAATGCTAATTATTTCATTTATTATTTTAGAGGTTATGTCTGTTTTAGTAAATCGGTAATTTTTTTTTGCTAGAAACGGAAAGCGTAAAATGTTTTGTTTAAAAAGGTGATTTAGGGAATGCTCGATTCTTAGCATTGATAAGAAGATCAGAGCAAGTGAGATTCTCAAAAAGTGGAACATACAATGTAATTAAGAAAAACCTGAAACTTAAGCCATATAAGATTCAAGTTGTACAAAAAATAGAAGACAACGATTTCACGAAAAGAAAATTGTATGCAGAAGAATTTAGACGAAAATTTGAGGAAGTTGATATACCGCCCGTAAAAATGTATTTGGAAGAATAAGGAGAGATAGAAGGAATCCCCCCCGTCCCCTGACTTCTCCAGTTCGCCGTTGACAACTCTAAATTTGTCTGCCCTATATACTGCGAAAATTAGAACAATGGAAAGACCATTAAGGGGGCGTCGCGACTTCGCGCTATGGAACCTTATCGCGACCCAAGGCAATTAAGGAAGTCTGTTGGCGATGAATCTCTCTACCCGTCTAGATAATTTCGGAGTATATATTCAAGATTTCGAAGTTCACATGCAGATTGTGTCTGAAGCCGCCGACCAGTACGTTAGCCGTAACGTCTTCGTTAGTCGAGAGGGAATCAACTACATTCTCGTCCAGAGAAGAATTGAGTGATTGTCGAAGAGCCAAGGAAGATCTAGTCGTCACTCAAAGACAACACCCCCTGAAGTTGGTCGGGAGGCCATCTTCCGGGATTCCTAAAGCTGCCCCCCGAAAGGAGCACAGCACTAAGTGTTGTTCGTTGAAATAGTTAGGCGCGCGTCACCCCTTCTCACCACGTCTTCGGATTTTAAGGATCGGAGAAGCCATTCCCGAAGCACCCTCCGTTTGCCTCTTAAGGATAAGAGGCCCCGCAACTTCAGTTTCTCGAAATTGAATTGAGTGTCCCGTGAGACGTCCACAAGTTCAAGGTCGAACTTACCTGCCTGGTCCTACTTGCCGCACATCAAGGTAAAAGGGATTTAACCCCTGCTTCGTCACGTTCCTCCCACCTTTACCGCATAGAATCTCAATGATCTTTGCTCTAGAACTTGCATAATTGTAAAATCATTACTTAATTAATTATCCCTCGGTTCAAACTTAATTGATAGTGTTAATCATCTTAGCAGTGAACCGTCAATATTTAATTTTATTGCCATTTAACTTGCCCTATATGTATATGTAATCTTTAGTGTTATTAGAGTATAATTTTTTTTGTCGTGTTTGAATATTCCTTGGCCTAGAAACTGTATTTAAAGTACTCTTAGAACCATCCCTAGGTGGAGCCTTAATTTCGGTAGGCCAGTGTGCGTATAACCGCGTACACCTGGTCATACCACGAAAATGTCTGACGAAGCGCACTTTCATTTCAGCAGATACAATAATAAGCAGAACAACAGAATATGGTCGGATCACAACCCAGAAGCTATACACCAGAAAGAGCTGCATCCTGCAAAAACCACTGTGTGGTGCGCTAAAACACCTCAGAAGATCATTGGGCCGTATTTTTATAAGAATGAAAATGGAAATTCAGTCACTGTGAATGGTGAAATATACGAACACTTGCTTGAAGAATATTTTTTACCGAACTTTCGAAGGCTTCAAAATGGAACACTGTTTTTCCAGCAAGACGGTGCAACATCACAGACATCGAATGAAACAATGCAGTTGTTAAGACGAAATTTCAGAGAAAAAATAATTTCTCGAAACAGTGAATTTAAGTGGCCTCCAGGATCCCCCGATCTAACATCTTTGGATTTTTTTTATGGGGATATTTAAGATCGTATTTACCGAAATGATCCTAGAAGTATCCAACAACTAAAAAATAATATCACTGACGAAATTCATAATATCGATGAAGAACTTTTGAAAAAAGTGATGAGAGGCAACTTCGTCACGAGTAAATGAATGTTAGGTGAAGAATGGTCAGCATTCGAAAAGAAGAATCTTCAAATAAATTAAGTTATTATTTTAATTTTGCAAACTGATTATTAGTCTTAAGAAAATGAAATTAGTTAAAATAAAATTGGTTTTAATAATCGATAAATATCTGAAAGTTCAGGGAATTTTGAGAAAAAATCAATGCTTCACTAAAACTGGTATAACTTCTACAAAAGGAAATGAATCAATTAGCCATTTTAGGACCAAAACATAACAACTATTGCCAACAACTTTTGAAAGTTTCAATATGATCATAAAATTATTCTTGATTTTATTAATCTTCAAATGTAGGACATGTTAAAAAAAACACCCTGTATTTTTTTTAAATTGAGAAAGTGAGAAAGAAATGATAGATTATATTACTCTGAGTCGTACCTAAAAAAAAACAGTAGATAAACGGAATAATATTCTTCGGAAAATGTTTTTTTTCCTAATTGGATAAAATCCGTGCTGGGTGTGGTGATGATCGAACTAAGCACACTGAGGAAGTGTGCTTGGTTTAACCCTTACCCCTGCACGCATTTTTTCGCAATTGGAAAAAACAACAACAATGATGAAGAAAAATTATTCCTTTTGCTTCTCTTTCTTTGCGACTTAACTCATTGTATTTCATCATTCTCTCGCGTCCATTAGAAATATATAGTATATGTGCACCGCACGTTCAACTCTATTTCTTGATTATTCTTTGAATTCCCAATTAATTTCTCTCTTTCATAGTCCTTCCTATCGACCTAGCGAAGCAATTTTTAAATCCTTGTCTATTCTTTAGAAATTTTGTTTTCACACGTAGCTGAGTGGTCTAAGGTGTTGCTTTAACCGAGGTCAAAACGGAGCTTGCTTCCTCAGTATGCTCGGTTCTATATATTCCATTTATCTTCTGTTTCTTTGGGGTATGAATGATTTATTTTCCTCATTCTCTCGCGATCATGAAATATATATAGTAATAATTATATTACTGGATTCAGCACGATAGCTTAATAGATTCTTGTGGGAAAAAGTTCTCAAATTACCCTCCACCTAAATCGTTTCTATGCCCATTATTCTCAAAGAAAGCGACATTTTGATGGGGTTTAAGCAAAAATGGGGTGTACTATTTATCTGTGCCTCACTCGAAAAGAAAATTGAAAAAAAAAATCGAAATTTTTATTCCTTTCTTCTCATTTTTCTTCTTCCTACCGCTTGCTATTCTAACTGATCTATAGTGTTTCTTCTATATTATTAACTACTTTTGATCGTACATTAACCTACTTATTTATGTTATACATCTAATTACATTATAACTTAATTACATTTTTTTTCCGGAGTGAGAGTAGTATTCGAACCTGGGTTCGTTTTGTGGGGACTCCATTGCGCTGACTACGATGCTATCGAGGGAAGTTGCGAAATCGACGTCGTAAATTGCTTACATAAATTCGTAGTGATCATTATTTTTTTACGTGATGGCGCTAGTTATGCGATTTTTATATTTCTCGTATTAGTCAACAGGACTCAACCTAACCCAAATTTACTTAACCTAAATTAACCCAACCTAACTTAACTTGACCCAACTTAGCCTAACCTAACTTAACTTAACTTAACCTAAGCCCTAACCGGACTGGCACATGAATCTGTGAATTGTGTGGAGACACCAACACAGAATGAACCCTTATTAAATACTTTTATGAAGGATGTTGTAGCTTTGTACAACCCAAATAAGTAAGGCTAAGATTTTTTCTCGCATTACAATATATATTGAAGAGGGACTCAAACTTCGTTATGCACCCCCATAAAAAAAAAACTTGATATACCTTGGTAAAAATGATTCTTCTCTTATAATATTTGTGTGAATTTTTAGTAAATAAAAAAAACCCTAAACGAAACAACAAAAAATAAACTAACCTAAACATAAATTTAAAAAAATGTAACCAACCCCGACATAATTCTAGCATTATTTTTTCAGTTTAAAACAAACTATCAATTACAAGATGGATGATAATCTCTTCACTAACTCTATAATTTAAGAAGGGGATTTTTTTTGAGTATTTGAATAATAATTTCATCTTAGCTTCGCTATGACTTATGTTTTTTTTATTAAAGTTATTTCTAATAATTCTTTTATAATATGAAAAACAAAATGGTGAAGTTCAGAAATAAATTAAAGTATCGAAATTTTGTGAATCTTTTAAAACCCAAAGAATTACAAATGGTGAAGTTCAGAAAATTTATTTTATATATCTTCTTCTATAACTATATTTTAGCAACGTGATATTTTGAAAGGGGGGAAATTTAGTTTAAAGTTCCTTTTTTAAATTATTACAATTGCCTAAGTTCAGAAAATTTATAAAAATTTAACCATGGCTGCTTTTTTTTTAGATTTTAAATTTTAATGGCGAGCCCATTGCCTGGTTCTCCTTATAACAACAGCCTAATTAGAAATTTCCTCGGCTTAATTAATTAAAGCGATACAGTGTATATCTCTGATATACAATATATAGCATTTTTCATAGATTTTGGACTAGAAATATTCCTACCAGAGCTCTTTCTTTCTTTTTTTAGGTGAAGAGTACATAGTATGTAGGTATTGAACGCTTGCCAGACTTTTATTTAAAAAAGGAATTTATCAGACTTACATGAGGAAGGCTTCCACTGACCTATTTAATTTGCCAAAAATAGAAGTTTCCTTTAATGGAGAGAGAAGGACTCCCAAGAGCTTATTTAAAAAACAAACCAGTTTCCTTTAATTGAGAGATAAAGGCTGACAAGCGATTATTTTTAAGCTAATTAGCAGTTTCCTTTAATGAAAAGAGAAGGGCTACCAAAGTCTATTAAAAACTAATTAGCAGTCTCCTTTGGAAAGAGAGTGGTTCTCATGGGCCTATTTAGCAGGCCCACTTAGTATTTTCCTTTGGAAAGTGAAAGGCTCCCGTAGCTTTATTTAATTAATCTAATTAGTTTTCCTTGGGAAAGATTGGATCCCATTTACCTATTCAGGGTCAGTTTGTTGTATCAAATCCCTAATTTTTCACTACTATATTTTCCAATCTAGTTCTTTATCCGTCTGTTCTCTCCCCTTCCATGCGCTTGCACGGTGGGTGATATAGCACCGAATTCAGGGAGATTCTGCCACACAGTAAGACCTACTTGAGAGAGGTTGGCGCGCAAGCTCACGGCATCGCCGAAACCGAATGGGCCCTCGATGACGTCATAGTTCTCGGTCCCGTTCAGAGCTTCCAACACATCGGGCAACGACGACAAGGAGTAGTTCGCGGTGTAGGAGTAGTGCAAGTCTGTTGGGTTGTGAAGGAGGAACTGATGTGAGAATTATTGGAAACGGGTTGGATGGGGAGGAAACGGGTGGGGTTTGAGACTAGTGTCAAGGAGGAATATTTAAGTGAGAAAAATGATAAAGTGTTTGATGTGGAGAAGGGAGTATAAGAAGCTGGTGTTGGGTGTGAAGGAAGTTAATGTTGGATAGGAAAGAATTTGGTGTTGGGTGTGAAGTAAGCTGGTGATGGATGGGAATGGAGCTGGTGTTGAATGTGAAGGAAGCTGGCGCTGGGTGTGAAGGTGAATTTAACTATGAAACATGGAAATTGCTTCTGGGTGTGAAAGATGAATTATATGAAACTCTCGCTGGAGTGATGAAGGAAATTTCTAATTAAAAAAAAAAGTTAAATGATGTCGAATGCGAATAAAACTGAAACTGGATATTAAAGTGGAAATATTTTTTTTAGAGAAAAAAAGTTGGATGTGAAAAGTAAAGAAATTGATCGTGAATGTAGGAAAGAATTTGAGTGAAAATGGGCTTTGGTGTTTTAATTGAATTAAACGGGTAAGTGGGGGGGTATGAAGGAGGAAAGTATTAAATGTAATGTAAACACCTGTTTCTATTGGACTTTGGTTCAGACTTTGTCCAGTTTTGGGTTTCTATAATTTAATTGTGGCATATATATATATATATATATATATATATATATATATATATATATATATATATATATATATATATATATATATATATAGAGAGAGAGAGAGAGAGAGAGAGAGAGAGAGCGAGACAGACAGACAGACAGACAGACAGAGTGACAGACATCTTTTCGTAGTTCTAGGGTGAAATTTTGGGGTTATTTTATTCTTTTACGCTGTTTTTTAGCGTTTAATCTGAAGGACAGGTTTTGTGTAGCTGTGATTTCTATGTAGAGATTAAGGAACCTTTGTTTCTTGAATCTGATTCGAGGGCATTTTTTATATAGGCTTGTTATTTTAATGAAATCCGAGGATAATTTTATGTAAGCTTGGTTGCTTGAATTAGATTCCAAGGCATTTTTTATGTAGGCTTGTTTTTAATGAGATCCGTGGATATTTTTTATGTAAGCTTGGTTTCTTGAAGTAGATTCGAGGGCATTTTTATGAAGGCTTCTTTTTTAATGAGATCCGGGTATATTTTTATATGGGCTTGGGTTTCTTAAGTAGATTCGAGCGCATTTTTTATGTAGGCTTGTTTTTTTAATGAGATCTGAGGATAATTTCTTAGGTAAGCTTGGTTTCTTGAATGAGATTCGAGGCTAATTTTTTTTTTAATTTTGGAATAATATATAATGAGATTCTGGAGTATTTTTCGTCTAGAATGAGACAGGAGAGCCTAGTTCCAGAACAAGATTCGGGTTCATTTTTACATAGGCCTGGTTTCTAGAAGAAGATTCGAGCGATACTTTTGACGTAGTCTTAGATCTTGCGGTTGGATTTCTTAGAATATTTTGCGTAGGCTTGGTCCATGTTATAAATTTAGGAGTCTGTTTGTGTATGATTATAAGTAACTTTATTTTCTTACCATATTCGTCAACATCCATCGGCTTGGGCGGAGGCGCAATTGTAGTCGGCGGTGTTGGCATTGTCACTAGAAACAAAAAGTAGGGCAAAAATGGGGGAGGGGATCGTTAGTGTTCTCCATTGAACACGTTCTACCGTGTTTCGGCGACTGAGGAAATTACGAGGCTTTTCAAGAAGCTAATAAGTATAGTGAAAGAGACCAAAGAAAAATAATATAACCCTCTGCTAGCACATTCACATTGCCATCCACACGTGAATAAATTATAACATCAGTTACCTCTGAGAATGCTTGAAAACAATCCGCTTCAAAATGGCTCAAAATGATTAAGAAACCGGTCTTAAAGCTAGCTCAAACCTATTAGGAAACCGGCTCAAACTGGTCTTCAAACTGGCTCAAACCTATTAAAAAACTGACTCAAACCGGTCTTCAAACTGGCTCAAACCTATTAGGAAACCGGCTCAAACCTATTAGGAAACCGGCTCAAACTGGACTTCAAACCGGCTCAAACCTATTAAAAAACAAACTCAAACCGGTCTTCAAACTGGCTCAAACCGATTAGGAAACCGACTCAAACCGGCTCTAAACTGCCAAAATTGAATTTTTACTGAACGTTATATATAAAAGATGTTAAGAGCAACTTGATAAACTTTGAGAAAAGGTTTCAAACATTCTCTTTGAAACACGTTTCGCTCGGAAGCAAAACGTTCACAATTTTTTTTTTTTTTTGGGGGGGGAGGTTCTGCAGCGTCGGCTTCCAAAATCCTGCGAGGGGCTGTCTTGACCATTCCTGCTTTCCTGAAACAGAAAAAAAGACATTGTATACCATCTAGTTCGTTATATTTAAGAAGATCCTCCTTGCCCATTATACAATAAATGAGCAATTATGTAGTCGTTTTTTCGTATAGTAGTTGTGTATGACTTACGAACTCAGTCCCTGAATTACGAATCGGGTGTTGGTGAGTCACTTTAAACTAAATCACACTGTCGCGAACCCGAGTTGAGGTACCCTGTGTTAGATTATTACGCCTAGTATCTAGAAGGGTGACATGTCGTCCTAGTCCCAGTGTCCCCGGAAGTCCAGAACTAGATGGATACTACTAGGAGCTTTGTTCTAGACTTCTTCCTTTTTACCCTCCTTTCACCACTTAACTTACAAACCTCTTCTATTTTTCTCCCACATGGACGTGTCAGCAGGCACTTGATGACCAGTATGCCCTCGTACCCAGCGTGCCCTCTGGCCCCAACGCTCGCCGAGAAGTCTTGGATCATTGCGTGAACTCCCAACTCTTTGTTCAGGTTTGGGTAAACGGGTGCGTTTCCCCGGTCGGTCCATGCCCCCTCTAACCAAAAGAGTATCCTTTTTGTCTTCCCTTTCTTTGTCACCCCCCATACCCCACTGTCTAAGGACCTTATTGGTAACGACCAGGCGCTCATTAAGGTTAATGACTCAGATATTATCTCTGCTACCTTGATGTCGGGCGTGGTGACCCCGACGTCTCCGAAGCGTCACCGAGACGGATTCGTCCCCCTGAGCAGCCCACCGTGCCATGTGTAGGCCTCATCTGGGGTTCCCGCAGAGGAGTAACAGTGAAGCTGTATATCAGCCACCCTAGTGGTATAGGCCGGTGCAAACGAGGCCCCAGTACCACCGATCCCTCGCTGGGGCCAAAGTAGGGATACCAAGGGCAGGGGTGCTGAATGTAACTCTTTTGGGCATGCATAATTTAAATGCAAACTCAACTACTCATCCACTCGAAGGCAAAAAACGAACAAACAAGCATAATAAATCAATTTGAGACAAGTAGTTGTATCGGTTTGGTGGTCAAGGTGTATAACAATCAAAACGGGTGACAACCCTTTTGGTGCCCTAGATCTCCGAGAGTGGTTGTAAACCGTGACGGAGGAGGTGTAACCACACTTGTCAATACGCATAAACATAACAGAAGTGACGGTAAAAGCTCCCAAATGAAGAAATCTCGACAAATTCTTGGCACTCACAGGTGACTATTAACACCCGGATACTCGTAAGAACGAGTGGAATACTAGTTTGGCACTGCGCTACTCCCTCGCCTTATGGCAGGGACAAAGAGCTCTGATACCTTCGTTTGCAAAGTTATGAAGAAGCTCTTTAAAGACGATGGATATCAACTGTCGATCTTATTAAACCACTCGCCTATTAGCCAAATTCCTCTAAAAATAGTAACATCTTCCAGTAACAGAAGATTCCCTGCACTGTGACATTAACAGGCACGACTCTTCACAGACGAGAGGACCTGCCAACACCTATAGAAAGTGAATCATCTAAAGTTTAGACTTGGAAAAATACTGCTCTCAGAAGCCTCAACTTTGCTTCAAATGTTAATGTGAAGGACACAGAAGAGATCAAAAGGTATTGATTGCAATATGTCACACTGCATAGATAAACACAACCCTTTTCGCAAAAACTGCCCTCACTTCTTCCATCAAAAGGTAAGAGTGAGGATGTTGCCTTTTTGCATCCGTCGACACCAAGCGCCGACAGACATGGCAAAAGAGGAAAGAAACTCGAAACAAGCTACGCAGATGCGGTAGCCGGTTCATTCACCTCCATACCTTTTTATGTCTAGGAAAATATAACTACAATAAGCCTAGAATCTAGTTTACCTAAACCTACAGCACCCAAACATCCCAATGAACTCACAAATGCGAGCCAAACAAGATTCGCCCAAGTCTGGATCGTCACAATCACCTACCAAAGACCTAGATGTTAAGTGAGAATAAATAGTAGCTCCAGTGTAGAAACCATGAGGTTCGAAAGCGAACAATCCACAACAAAAAGAAACAAATTCCATCAGTCTTCCAACTGTGTCGAAAAATTCACCGCAATAACTGCAATCAATAACTATAAAAATATACCTCCCCACCACCACCACCACCACCACCAAACCTCACTAAAAGACTGCGGCTATTCCATCCTATGGTGAAACAAGAAACCAGGCTCACAAAACTTTCCGCCATACAAGGTTAGCTAACGATTACATAGAGTATATAAATCATCCGCATTAACCAGACGAGAATTCCAAAAGGCCCACTTGAAATCCTGGCAGACCTATGCTTCAACAATAAAACAGCACTATCACAATAGGAAAAATATGGCATCGAGTTTATAAGATGACAGGCAACCACATCACCATACGCCACCCAATATTGAAAATAACGATACCATCAGCTGACCAGAAGATGTTGCTACAGTCATAGGCAGCACTCTGAGCACCATCCGCAAAGGCTCTTCCAAAACGATATTCTTAAGTAGCAAACAAGAAACGGAAGGAATAGAATTTGACTTTACAATAACAGCCATTCTCCTATACAACGTCGCAGTCACCATACAAGAGCTGGAAGTCTCATTGTTTTGCTGTCCAAATACTGCACCGGAAGAGGACAAGATAACATATAACAACCTCGGGCTCATCCCCAAATGAATGGCGTCAGACAATAGTGCTATCCTTTTTTAAACTCCGGAAGTTAGATTCTTACCGTAATATATATTTTTTTATCTCTCAAACGTTTATGACACTGTTTGGGCGAAACTTATTTTTACCCAATTAAATTGTATAGGATTTCGAGAATCATTGCCGATTTTTAATCAAAATTTCCTCTCAAACAACCGTTTTTGTGTAGATATCCAAGGAGCTCAATCTTACACCTCCCGACAAAGTTGCAGATAAGGTGAGTGGAACTTCGATGACGTCGCCCTCCCTCATCGAGAGATTACCTGGCATTTTCGAGCCCGCTGGCTTCAAAAGGTTCCTGGTGACCAGATCAAATCCACTGATGGCGGCATGCTGGCCAAAGGCTACATGTTCCACCAAAGAGTGGCTTCAGCTATGTTTATTGGTAGATAGTCGAAGCGCACCCATTGTTCGGGTGGGAGCCTTCTGGAGAATGCGGCACACCCTTCTAAGCTCGCCATTATTGGTGCTCATCGGGCACTCAATGGCTTTCCTGTGCAGGTGACACCGCTGTCTACAATCATTTTTTTTAGAAAAAAGCGTAGTTTATGCGAGAGAACTCTTGGATTATTCATTATAAGTCATCACCGAAAAGCTGGCCAACCACAAAGCAGTCATAGTCGGATGTGTGATGATAAAAAAGGGGAAGGCATGTAACCCCACGTCTACACTCTTCGCGTCATGTTTTATCACGAGAGGCTCCCCAACTCCGTGGGTGCCGGTTGGTATCGTTACCGCGTCAAGGCATTCGTGCTACTTCGGCGGAGGTGTTAGCATTGCCACCGCTTCGGCCATACTAATCGAACCTCTAAATGTGATAAAGGCACTGCTCAAAGGCAATTTCAAGTGTGAGAATTGCTACGAGCCGCACCATGCTTCCTTGAAGCAATGTAGCCCGTTGATTTTCCATTAGTTCCTAGCCGTTGAAGCTGCGAGATTGACTTTCTTTCTGAGATGCCGAAAAAATGATCCTGATACGCCCTGTGTAACCTAGGTCTTCCTACGTCTCTCAAGTTAAGAAGGCATCATCTGTTGCTGCCCCTTCTCCCCCTGCCCCGAGCTACGAGTACGGTAGCTTCCGCACGTATTCGCAAACCATGGCCGTTTCCCATAAAGCGAAACGGCCGCGCGTTTCCACCGAGTCGTTAGACTCACATGAGGAAAAGCCCCACATGATAGTCATGAGAACTTCTTCGGGAGATTCTAAGGCTGTCCCACGAAAGGAGGCAGAACTAATAGAGCTTCTGTCCCCACGCCCCCGCCCAAGGCGGGATGGGGAGACTCGAAGACGAGGGATCCAAGCTCGGAAGCGGCTTCGCCTTCCAAAGGTTTCAAGGCGGAGAGACCAAAAGATTCGCATGGCGAGGCCAACATCCCCTAGTATGTCGTCGAAGGCGACAGCGCCTTCTACTGCCAATAGCTCTTGGAGTTCTTTCTCAAGGATGTCTATGGCCATTGGCCATTCTCATTTTGGGCCTACACTTCGAAGAGGGCCAGCGCATCTCCTCCAAATGTAGTACATATTCCTTCAATGGAATTGCCGTGAACTCCTGGTCAAATAGGGGGAGCTGCGGAGATTCGTCTCCTCACCTCCTCCATTAGCTGTCTCTAGGAGACCATGCTGGTCGCGTGCCCCCTGTGCACCCTCCAGGAGTATAAAGGTTTTTCAACCCCACCACCACAGTATGTGGGTTGGGCAGGAAGATGCGCGATTTAGATCCGGTATAAAAAATAAAGAGGAACAGAGTGTGGTGAGAGTTTTAAACACCTTTCACGTGTCGCTAGGACCACTGTACAGCCGCCCTAGTCAACATTGTCATCGTGAGTCCCCAGTCACCAGTTATAACAGTCTACACTGTCCTGCAGATTAATTGAGATATAATACTCTCAAGCCAGGTCTCACCTGCGATTTGCTGAAGTTAACTACACAGTGAATATTAGGTATTTAGGCATCCCACGTCATCACAGAGACCTAAGATCTGTGGCCTAAATACTTGTGGGTACTTGATCTCACTAGTCTCTGTTTTCCTCCCTGAAATAAAAGGAAAATTACACATTAACTTATAAGTATTTGTTACCTATAGCATTTGGGCGTGAACACTTTTATCGGGTTTTCGATCAAACTTTCAGATAACTTTGTTTTTCATATAAAATTATCAGCGTGGAATACTCACCCGTAACGTAAAGCACCCTATCGGATTCTTTGATAAATAAATATATTTAAAAGCAGGCTATAGAATACAATTTATTTGTAACTACAAATAGTTTACAAAACTCATACATGGTTAGCCTTTTAGAAATATCGAATAAAGTCACCATTTCAATATATTTCAAATTGATTGGTGTAATTTATTAAAACTTCCTCTATGCCCCGTTTGAAGATGACGGTAGTCAAAGCGCTAATTAATTCTTGCGTTAAGGAGTTCCATGGGTTCGGTCTCTCCTACTAGAAGATGTAGCTCACACGAAGATCCCTAAGGCTGGGACATTCAAGAAGAATAAGTCGGACAGTCTCTTCTGATGCTGTTGGCAGCAATTCTCGCGGGGTGATTAGTCTCTACCACCCTTATTTCCCGCAATACAAGCGGTCGCAAGATAGATACGACCTCTGGTGGAGATATAGTGATCATGATACTCATTTGAAGATGACCTCGTGCGGGAACATTGAAAAGCATTAATGGCGTTGAATTTTTTGCTTTGTATGGAATTAAACACACTCCCATAATGTTACCACAAGAGACAAACCCATCTGCCTGTTACCGTACTACTTAAGAAAAAAAAGTCCTGGGGATAAAATTCATCCACATTCATTCTCCACATTGAGGCTATATAGAGGGACCGACCTAGAAATGGACTTCGTTTTTTTGCTGGTTCCGTTCTCTTATATTCTTATTTCATCATCATCACTAACTCTATAATTTAAGAAGGGGATTTTTTAGAGTATTTGAATAATAGTTTCATCTTAGTTTGGTTATGACTTATGTTTTTTTTATCAAAGTTATTTCTAATAATTCTTTTATAATATCAAAAAACAAAATGGTGAAGTTCAGAAATAAATATAAGTATCGAAATTTTGTGAAATTTCTAATACCCAAAGAATTACAAATGGTGAAGTTCAGAAAATTTATAAAAATTTAACCATGACTGTTTTTCTTTAGATTTTAAATTTTAATCTTAGTAGGGAAGCGCAAGCTTGTTCCCGTAGGGGAGGGTGGCGAAGCCATTGCCTGTTTAAAAAAAACAAAAAACAACAACAACAAAGAATTCTGGGGTATAATCGTGTGCCTTTGAAATTATAATTTTTCCCTGTTTCTTTCGAGCCAAAATTGCGCGTTTCGAAATTGACAGATGAAACGATAAATGTTTTTCTCTTTCGGCCATTGGAGGTCGGCTGGGGGAAGAAGATATGGGGGGTATTTGGGGGATCGTAATGAAACCGCAGGAAGTCTGTGGGACTTTGCATGAAAGCAGCAGTTCATCACCGCACAGGTGATCTCAATCGCCTCGCCTCCCTAAAATAACACCATTTATTTGTCAAACCATTAATGTGCATAAGAATTCCCATAATTGTTCACCTAACTAATGGGTGCTCGTGGAAGGTAACGTTGGGCGACTAGTGTGGCTTACTTAGCTTTCGGGTTTCTTGGATACAGAATGGTAAACACAACCCTGGCACTGTGCCAAGCCGCGCGATCGATCGTCTGGAATGTGTTTCGGTGCGCAAAAGCATCCTTTCACACACACACTAAGGGGGATTTCACATAAACTAAAGGGGATTTCACACACTAAGGGGGATTTCACACGCACTAAGGGGGATTTCACATACTAAGGGGAGATTTCATACACTAAGGGAGATTCCACACGCACTGAGGGGGATTTCACATAAACTAAGGGGGATTTGATAAACACACTAAGGAGGGGATTTCACACACACTAGGGAGAATTCACACGCACTAAGAGAGATTTCACACGCACTAAGGGGAGATTTCATACACACTAAAAGGAATTTCACATACACTAAGGGATATTTCACACGCACTAAGGGGGGGATTTCACACACACACACACACACACAGGGGAATTTCGCACATACATACTATGTGGGTTTTCACACACACAGTAGTATTATGCGTGTTAAGAAAGAGGGGCGTCGTATCAATAGGTTTGGCTATGGTTTTATCACCTCTTTACGCACCGTCATACGCCCACCTCAGTGATTTCCGTAACGTGTTGTAAGCTACAGGGAGGGTTACGTGCCCTGCATGCCCCAACACCCTCTATATCTCCCGCACATTTTCACCTTTTCTATTTTTTACCCGTGAGGGGTGATATCTGGAATCTTCCGTGCCCTACCGCCCCCAACGCTCGCTGGAAGATTTAAGGCTATATATCTTCCACTCATTTACACTTCACCCATCTTCGCTTTCTTTACAAATCATCCCTCCACATTTTTGCCGGAGATGCCCTCGTTGGTGTTTTTATCTTCATTAAGGTGTCAAGAAATTAATGTCGTTTTTTAACGGTGTTAAATAATTAATAGCGTTTTTTTAAATAGGTGTCAAGAAATTAATGTCGTTTTCTTAAAAAAAAGTGTTAAATCATTTTTTTTAAAGGTGTCAAGAAATTAATGTCGTTTTTTTTAGTTTTTTCAAATGTGTCAATAAATTAATCTCGTTTTTTTAAGGTATTAAGAAATAATTGTTTTTTTTTTTAAAGATGTCAAGGAATTAATGTCGTTTTTTAAGAAAGGTAAGTAAATCCAATTTTAATGTACGTAAAAATAACTTTATTCAGGAGAAGAATTTTCTATCATTATTGCCGATGCCATCGTTTATCTAAGCGGGGGGTTCCTTTCTTGGGTCATTTTCATGGAAAGCGCCGCACGATATTTTAGCCGGGTTTTTGGCTACATTTTAACCATTTTGGAGCTGGATTTTAGCCGGGTTTTTGGCTACATTTTAACCATTTTGGAGCTGGATTTTAGCCGGGTTTTTGGCTACATTTTAACCATTTTGGAGCTGGATTTTAGCCGGTTTTACCTTTTTTTTAAGCTTAAGGCAATTCTATTAAACTTATATAAACTAACTTTACTTAAAAATAACTCAAAAACAGCTTAAAAAACTAGAAATAGATAAAAAAAAGGTAGGAAAAAAGGTGCTAAAATTTGGTGCGGCGCTCCCCTTGAAAATTACCCCTTCTTGTAGATGAGGTTCAGATGAAATATAGAATTTGATATCGTTTTCTACCTCCTTCTTATCAGGGGTGTTGGAAGGAAGGTCTGGCGATTGTGGAGGAGGAAGAGGAGGAAGACCTTCACAACCTAATGCAATAATTTTCTCTTGTGCGCGTGGATTGTCCTGAAGGAAGAAGAAACCTTTTCGGTTGACCGATGAAGGACGTTTTTGTTCAAATAACTTCATTTAAACGTTGCATTTGGTGAACATTTAAATGTTCCAATTATTGAACATTTAAAAGGTTGAATTTATTGAATATTTGAACGTTGTAATTGTTGAACATTTAAAGGTTGCAATTGTTGGACATTTTAACGTTACATTTGTTGAACATTTAATGGTTGCAATTGTTTAACATTTGGACGTCGCAATTGTTGAACACTTAAATGTTGCAAATGCTGAGCATTCAAGTGTTGCAATTGTTGAACATTTAAACGTTGCATTTGTTGAACATTTAAAGGCTGCAATTGTTGAATATTTAAATGTTGCATTTGTCGAACATTTGGATGCTGCAATTGTTGAACATTTAAACGTTCTAATTGTTGAAGATTTAACCATTGCAATTGTTGAACATTCAAGTATTGCAATTGTTGGACATTAAAAGTTACAATTGCTGAGCATTTAAAAGTTGCAATTGTTATATATTTCAACGTTGCAATTGTTGAGTATTTAGATATTCAGTAACTGTTTGCTTATTATTCAGAAGCCCATAATGAATAACTCCCTCACACACCAGCAAATTGCAAGATACCCTTTTGTTGTTTCAGAAGGTTTATTTTTGCGACCAGGCCATTGTTTTTTTCGCTTAATATTGCAGTAAAGACCTCACTTTTCACCTTCCGTAACAATTTTGTCCAAAAAATGCCTCACTGTCATTTCCAGTCAATAGACATTAATCAATTTTCATACGTTTTAAACCTTGTCCTTCAGACAGTTCGTGTCGTACTTAAGTGCCATTTTTGTATCTTAAAGGTCTAGGAATATTAGTTATCTTTAAGCGACTTGCAGCAAATTTTGAACAATTTAAACTATAAGAAACATTATTTGTTTTATAAATGATATTCATTTCTTGACCATTTAATAGATATTTTTTCCTTAATATTACATACTCAGTGTGGACTAATATAAAAAAAATCCTTAGTACGCCAGACTGTCGAAGCGGTGGATCAGACTTTAAAGAATAGGTCTATACGTTCTGAACTCCTCATTCCTATTTTTCTCATTATGAGAGAGCGAAATGTCTTCAAATGAACATAAAGTGGGGGCTAAAGGGTGTATTTACCTCTGCGAGCGATGTCAATCAGATTAACGGTAGGTTCCCTGCTGTTGGAAGGTCGAACATGGGCGTCAATAGGATTAACTTTGATTAACTTGGCTTCATCCATAAGAGGTTCGAACTTAGAAGACGTGTTGAGTAAAAGAATAGGTCTATGGGTAGAAAGCTCTTATGGGATAGTGGTTCCACTGGGTGTTTGTGGTTGGTAGTTGAATAACGGCTCGTGAAATGAAGTATTTGTAGCCGTAGAGAGAAAAGAGAGAACAGAATGTAATGCAAATGTTATGTAATCCTGTAAAATCACTTCGTATTGATTGATTGAGAGATTCAGAGACTTCCGTCGGACTTTTATGGTATTTTAAATTATTTCTTTGTATCACTCACACTAGCCATTCTCACGAAGATTATACGGAGTAGTACAACTAATACTTACGCCATAACGTAGAAAATACAGAGCATCCTCGGATACGAATGAGATTACTCAGTAAAAAATGACAATTGGCATGCCAAATAGTGTACAACATTATAGCATGTATGTTTACATTTAGAAGTGAAGGGAAATCGAGAATATGCTTCAATATCATTGGTCCTTGAAAGTCAATAGTGAGCTTTTGGGAGGGGTCGGTAGTCTTAATCAAATGTTTTTTCGGTGTTTGATGGAATTACAGTTTACAATCGAAACAGATTAGAATGGAAGATGCCATTTCCTTGATTCCTTCTACCGAATAGGAGAGAGTTTGCGTGCCTAGACACACCAGGATGACAGCTGAGTCTATTTGAAGCAAGCTTTGGCAATCCAAAACAAAACAGATCTCCAAAGAGTATAGTCTGAAAGGTTATCTTTGCCTCGGCGATAGACTATATAAATATTATAACAAGAAACTTCGAGCTTCCATTATTGTATTTCATCGTTCTTGAGTCTCCCAACTCTGGAATCGAGATGAAAAATACCGATGTTTGACCATTTACCAGAGTAAACATACACCCGGGCAAGAAGAGGCGCCCCTTTGTTAACATTTCTATAATGGCGTATGCTCCCTTTTCTATAGGAAAATATTTCCCATTGATAGCACTTAAGGATCTCGAGAAAATGACGACAAGACGTCCAGCTTGTTTAAGCGTAGTGACGAGAACAGTTTCTAAAGCATCCATTTTTAAACCGAAAGAGACAGACTCGCCAATTGCAGTTAAAAAAGACCCTTTGATTTCTGCGAGAGAAAGAGGAAACATCGCTTTGAATAAGTAATAAAATCTTTAATAAAAACGCGCACTCTATTATCATAATAGGAAAAAAAAGCCCGTGATCCTTTCAATGGTCGAAGGAACTGAAACGAGCAGAAGACTCACTTCCCGTATTTTTTTGTCAAATTCGGTCATTTGGGAGCTTCAAGAATTCTAGTAGGCCTCGAACTCTTCTTTAATTCTTTCACAGAGTAATATCATCCAAGTAAACCTACTTATTTCAGATTGTTGGTAGCTGGACACTGAGGTTACTCCCCTGCAGGATTTCCTCTTGCCCTATTGGACCGGAAATAGCCCCCCCCCCATCGCCATCCTGCACGAGGAATCGATGATCTCGTAAGAACCCAAAATTATTAGGCGTACCCTCTCCCCCATAGTATAGAAGGTCTTCACGATTAAATATCGCCACGCGGGATCATAGGCTTTCAGGTCAAATAACACCGAAACAAAGTGCTATCCTCAAAGGAAGACTTCGAAAATAGCATTTTCTAGCCAAAGCAGAGCGTCCGACATGTAGAGAAACTTTCAATCGCCGCACTATTCATGAGATAGATGGCCTCCGCTCTCGAGAAAATAAGCTAACCTACCAATTTCTCTGTCGACTTGCATACGAGGGAAGTTAAAGAAATTGGGCGAAAATCGATAGAGATATAGTGATCTCTCCCCAAGTTACATAAAGCAAGCACGGCAGCCATTCGCTAGGAATATGGGAAGATAACCTGCGTCCGGATCCTGTTGAACAAAGCTAAAAGGAAGTCCATGTCTCTATCACCCAGGGGTCGAAGCATGGTCTAGGTGATATCGTTCAGAGCATGGGTGGCATCCGCGCACGAAGCAAGGGCGGAACTTAACTCGCTTGGGAAAAGCAGATCGTTAAAGGGTTCTCCGCTTCTGGAGATAAAGTTAAGTTGTCGGCCTTCCTCGACTATGTGACGTATTTTGAATGCTGTTGGAACAACTTCCCGGCTAGATAATGCGGAGAAAGCGGTCGCGAAGGATTCTGCCACGAACGCGCAGGCATAAATGGTGGCCGTGTCTTTCTAATCCTTTTGATATGCTTCCGCACCTCTGATAGAGGAGTCCTCCCATTGAGTGAAAACACGTATGCCCTCAAAGACAAAGTGCTGTTGTGGAAAGGGAAGAGACAAGCTTCCTCAGATCCGCTCAATTAGCCAGAGTCCACGACAATTCCATTGAGGCAAATTCTTCAGGCCTATTCAGAAAGCCTTGCGGAGACCTAATACATAGAGAAAATCCTCATTTATACGGACGGGTATAGGCCGCTCTGAGACAGACCTCCAAGGCTTATTAGCAGCAGAATGCGCCAATGATACTGTTACCTTTGGGGGAATGCGACCACCAGTAGCGCCGCGTCCAACTTCTGGCGAGGGAGCCGATGCTCCCTTAGTGCTAACCGTTCGATGAGGGGTAGTCTGGAAGTGACCAGACGAGTTGCCACTTTCTTGGGCATTTTCTCTTCCAAAATTGAGCAACTCCTTGCTGGAGGAGCTTGGGAAGCAGGTGATTGATTTTCGGAGCAGGATTTGCGCCCTTTGAGCTACCAACCTGACCAGTGTAGCGCTTAGAAGAGTTAGAACCCACGGAAGGGTTTATAATGGTTGCAAAAGCAACTGCGCTCGTAGAATTGTAGTTGCCAAGAGCAGAAGGGTTTTTTTCAAGACTGAGACGTAGGAAGTCCCTGGTCATTACAAACCGCGGCGGAATGATCAAGTCTTCAGCCGCTAAACAAAATTTGGTCCGCAGCCTGGATGACCAGGACGTCCTTTTCAAACAAATATGAGTAGCAAATCTTAGAGGAAGCGAGATACAACTCGCAACAATTCACACACTTGGTTTTACCTGATACACCTTTATCGTGTACGACAAGCAATTCGCACACATTTCGGATTGACCCGACTTGGCACATCTGCAGGTTTCGTTTATATGCCCGAACAGGTGGCAGTAATAAAATTTCCGTGATAACAGCAGGAATGCGTTCACAAAGTACCGATACCAGCCAGTTCGCACCTAATCATGGAGCGTCTCAGTTTAACGTAACCAAAGGCGCAGTGGTAGGTTTAGAGACCCCATCTGTTTTCTCATTACACGTTCAACCTTGACTGCCCCTTGGTCTTCTAGCTCATTCGTGATGGTTTCAAGGAAAAATCCAGCATCTCCCCTGTGAAGACTGCTCCTTCAACAAAGTCCATGGCATATTGCGAGATACAATGCACAGGCGACGCATCGAGAGTCCGTAGAGGTCTTAATACAGCCACCTGTGCAGGGTCTGCCGCATTAACCAGAATGTTCCGATTCGAGAAACAAGTGACCTTTAGTTCTTTAAGAGAAACCTAGCTAAGGCAAGACGCTGATGGCGCATAGGGCAATTGGTCAACTTTCTCCCACGATTAGAGCAAACAACTAAGAAGGATTTGAAGCCGGCAGGCTCGAAGAAGTCCAGCAGCAGCCCGATGACAGGGTTCGACATTTTCGAGGCTCTAGTCTTGTTTGGTGAAAGAGTTTGGTTTCCTCTTCCTCTTTCACTAGGGGGTAGTACTGAGACTACACATACCACCTTGGGCTGGTCATCTGTCAAGGCGGCAAGAGATCTGCCCGTCCTAGGGGCCTACCCAGGAGGAGGAGGCTTTCACTCATTTTTTCTTTTTTTTTATTTCGGTTGGTGAGAGTAATGTGGGATTTGTACTCGCTACTCTCCCTCCAGAAGGGGCGCCTGGGGCGAAACTGACCTGCTTTGCCCCGGTCCTCCTCCGAGATAAGGACTTGGTCGCCTATAGATTCCCCCGAAGTGGGGGTGCTTCATTCCATCCTTTTTATTCAATGGGGGTCTGTGGCCCCTTGAGAGCACCATGCCCAGGAGTGGAGTTAGGCTCTGGGTTATTTCTCTGGATTCTGCCGCCTGGAGCGAAGGCACCTCGGTGCCCCTACTTTCCTAGGGGGGGGGGAGAGGGGCGCTCCCTTTGGCCATCTACTCAAGGCAACGGGTACCCCGATCGGGAACTTCCTATGCCAAGTGCCTATCGTGGATACGCAAGTCAGAGTTAGGGGTGACACGCCAACCCCCAAGAAGGTCACAATTCTCGGATCTAATAGGGAGGGGGATGGCCCGATGAGGTCTGTCTCCCATAGTCTCCTTCAAGGATCTACATCTATTCCCCTTTTTCCCATTGGTTCTTTTGGCGTCGGGGTGGCCTGTGGGAAAGCAATGAGGGGAGAATTTAAACCAGACAGTCACTTGGGGAAATACCCAAGAAAGGGGCAAGGGGAAAATTCCCCTTCCCCTTGATCTTGAGGAGAGGGGAAAACTCCATCTCCATCGCCGGAGGATGGCAAAGGTAAAAACCCCTTTTCACCCCTTAGCTACTTAAGGGGGGTGAGGGTGGAGCCCTTCTATCACTCTGATTGCTCTCTTTATTCTTCGGCACCAAGGTGGGGCGAGGCTGCGCTTAGAGGAGACGTTTCAACCGAGTACATTCTATCTTCTTCTACAGTTGCGGCAAAGATGTAGAATGGAAAAAATAACAAGAATGCTATGAAGCAGGAGAGTATGGCCTACCAAAGCCAAAGAAGGTATAAAAAAAGTCCACAAGGTCATAAAGTTCCAGAGAATGACCATTCACACGCACCCAGCCTCGGATCTCAGATAGGATGGACCTTGATAACCCAGGATGTATTGTCCAGGCTTTGTCCCATAAAGAATGGGTCCGGTGTGGTTACCCCGTCTGTCAGCCAGTAGAAATGGGGTTTGATGACGCGGCATACACCCCACCTTTCACATCTCACAGTCATCGGGTCTCGTACCCTCGCAGCGGGAAGGGACCTCGTGGTATTACCCGCCTCTCGACTGGGTTCAGGTACGAGGCCAGAAATGCGCCTGTCCATCAGACCTCTAATTAGGGAGAGAAAAAGGTGATAAATGTAGAGTGAGGGAAGTAGTAAAGAAGAGTAGGGATAGGCGGCTCCAAATAGAAGTAGGGTGATCGAGCACCTACCTATTACCTTGCCCAGGGGGCCACTAGGTTTTGGAGGACGTACTGCCCCTACAAGTACCAGATGTAGTAGTGTCTACACAGGTTGGTATGGTATGTACTAATTTACGGTCTAGACCGTGAGTGGGCCATACTGTTGACTGGTGTTTATAGACTTTAAAAAATAACCTCGTTGGATTAGACGAGATTACGTACCAATAAAATGTCACCTTTATCAATTTAATAACGTGAAGAAATCTAAGGGGTTTTACCACCGGAATTTATCATGTGATGCTTATAGCAGTGGGGGGGAGCTACGTTTTCAAGGGGGGTAAGACCCCACTGCCTCTCCCTTCCGTAGATTACCGATGAGTTAGAGGTCAGCGACGTCCCCATTTCCGAAATAACGGACACTGAGTCTACAGTAACCATCAAAATATTAAATAATACTGTAGACAATTCTGAAAGAATACTCAAGAAACTTCCGAAGACACTAAATATGTATTAACAAGTAAAATATGTAGAATAATCTAGAAACTTCTGGAGAAAAAGAATCTGTATTATCAAATATTACATAATAACCTTTAAAATTCTCAAGACCGACTCTGTACAAGCAAGTAAAAGTAAAATATTCTAGGGTATTCAACATCAACTAGAATATTCTAGGGTGGTCGACAGCAACTAGAATATTCTAGGGTGGTCGACAGCAACTAGAATATTCTAGGGTGGTCGACAGCAACTAGAATATTCTAGGATATTCGACAGCAACTAGAATATTCTAGGATGATCGACAGTAACTAGAATATTCTAGGATGGTCGACAACAACTAGAATATTCTAGCATATGCGACAGCACCTAGAATATTCTGGGAGTGGTCCACAGCAACTAGAATATTCTAGGATACTCGACAACAACTAGAATATTCTAGGATGGTTGACAGCAATGAAAATATTTGGGGATATTCGACAGCAACGAGAATATTCTAGGATATTTGACAACTAGAATAATCCTAGAAAATTCCCGAGACATAGATATAAATATTCTTGAAAATTGGGAGAAATACATGGAATATCTGTTGCCAACTAAACTACGCATTCTAGAAAATAGTCTAGACACATCGAATGTGTTGGTACCACGAATATTATAGAAAATTCTTCAGATTTACTAGAATTTTCTAGAAATAATCGAGTAATTGCCATATTTTACTAATAGAACCAATAAGTAGTAGAATCCCTAAAGCCCAGTTCTACCCTTGGGAGCACGAACACCCTTACGGGAAAGACTTACTAGTGTTCTTGAAGAATACCATGGTTTTCTTTTCCCATTTAAAGTTTTTCCCCTTCAGATTCACGTTAACTGGCATTGTATAGTGCCGATGGTTTGTATTCGCCACTGAAAAATGTCCGCGAACTATAAATAACACTGAACAGTACCCCTGACGTGTACAGCGCCATAGATCGGTACTTGGCCCGAATCGTGAAATTAATATGTACTGACACTGAAATGGGTCACGTCTCAAATCGTGCCACCCGATTTGTAGATGTTTTCTGGCACTGAATAATGCTAAAAATCTACACTTGGCACTTTAGTTTTTCCGAAACGCGTCAATTTCGCAGAAGTGGCTGGCAGTCTCTGACACCCAATGCAGGAAGGCACTGAAGAACGTTTGGTTTTCTTGGCGCGGTTACTAGGCAACCAACTAGGTAACCCATACTGGTAACTACAACATTGCGTTAAAATCGTATAGATTTATTTAATATGATAAGGTGATCTGCCCTTCACACACGATTATTTCATAAAATAACTTTGACAGCCATTCGTACCTGATTATCTCATATCTATTATTTTACTACAGCAGGAATATCTATCGTATATAAATAGATAGTAGGTCCCCCCATAAGCAATGAAGCATTTCTTTTCATGTTTATCGTTATTTTATGGATAGAAATAATCGAAAGCACGTTTCTTTTTAGACTATTAGCTTAGGCTACTAAATTCAAGGCATTGATAACAATTGCTTTGCCTAAGGCAAGGCTATGTACCTTTCGACATGACTTAGTTCTCATTTTATGGACTATTAATTTTGGCGCTTTTTTGTTTAGGGGACACAAAGCAAAAATAGCTGGTGACGTCACCAGCCAGAAAGGTTGACTGGCAGCTGTGACTCCATAATAGTATTCTGCGAAGCTGCTTCGCTTGGACTTGGTTCAGCAAATTTATATAGACAAGAAATTTCTATCCTTTAAAATAATAAAAAAAAATTCTGCTACTTTACTTTTCATTTTCACTAAATCAGGTTCAATCGGTCCATTACATTTATTTTTTAGGTAAAGGTTAGGTTAGGTTATATAACCCCCAAAAGTACCACAATCGGGAGTTTTGTCTTTATAAGAAAAACGCGTTTTTAAGCTATTCGTTCACACTCGTGGATCACATCGCTTTCTCACAGTCAGCCACCCTGGTGACGTCACCAGCCATTTTTGGTTTGTGTCCCCTAAACAAAAAAGCGCCTTAATTATTTTATTATTATTGTTAATTTAATGTGCTTTATCGTTAAATCATGCATATTATTGCTGTTAAGTTAACAGCAGAAAGTTTGCTTCGAGTATGCGGCGGGGGAACAATTAGTGCGAGACAATGCCAGAGATGGTTTTAGAATTTTCAATGGGATACGTTAGTCTCAAAGATGGCCTCCGTTAAGGACGACCAGTGGAATTTGATAAAGATTTTTGAAAAAATAGTTGCAGAAAATCCAATTGTAACTGTTTAAAAATTGGCTGAAAAACTACATTCAACTCATTCACTGTACGTCATTTAAAGGATATAGTTAAGGTTTCGCGATTAGGGCAATGGAGTCTCCATGACCTGTCAGAGGTAGACATGCAACGAGGTAGACATGTCGCCTTTCTCGACTAAAAATCGAACCATTTTATATCAGGATTGTTACAGGAGACGAGAAGTAGGTAGTGTACATTAATATTAAAATTCGTAAACAATGAATAGATCGTGCGTGGTGGTGGGGGGGGTGGGCCCAGCCGAAACCGGGGCTTCATCTGAGGAAGGTTTTCTTGTTCTTCGGTGGCAGATCATTGGCATAATCATCATCATTATCACTAACTCTATAATTGTATAACGGGATTTTTGAAGATAGGTGAAAAATTAATGAATGGTTTTTTTTTCCTTAGTGGACAAATGACTTATTTTTTTTTTATCAAAGTTATTTCTAAAAATTCTTTTATAATATCAACCAGACAATAGCTTCGACACTCCCCCGGGGGGAGCTTTTGCTTCGCTACTAAGATTAAAATTTAAAATCTAAAAAGAAGCAGCCATGGTTAAATATCTATAAATTTTCTGAACTTCGCCAATTATAATAATTTAAAAAAGGAACTCTAAACTAAATTTTCCCCCTTTCAAAATATTACGTTGCTAAAATATAATTATAGAAGAGGATATATAAAAATACATTTTCTGAACTTCACCATTTGTAATTCTTTGGATTTTAAAAAAATTCACAAAATTTCGATACTTATATTTATTTCTGAACTTCACCATTTTGTTTTTTGATATTATAAAAGTATTATTAGAAATAACTTTAATAAAAAAAACATAAGTCATAACCAAACTAAGATGAAATTATTATTCAAATACTCAAAAAAAATCCCCTTCTTAAATTATAGAGTTAGTGAAAAACAAAATGTTAAAGTTCAGAAATAAATATAAGTATCGAAATTTTGTGAAATTTTTAAAACCCAAAGAATTACAAATGGTGAAGTTCAGAAAACTTATTTTTATATATTTTCTTCTATAACTATATTTTAGCAACGTGATATTTTGACAGGGAGGAAATTTAGTTTAGAGTTCCTTTTTAAAATTATTATAATTGGCGAAGTTCAGAAAATTTATAAAAAATTAATCATGGATGCTTTCTTTTAGATTTAAAATTTTAATCTTAGCAGCTAAGCGCAAGCCCCCCAGGTAGGGGGGGAGGGAGTGGCGAAGCCTTGCCTGGTTTATTTTAAACTTAAATCCAATCAGAATATCAAAAAGAGGTTTACTCTTCTCAATTGTACCATTTACATGCAGTATTTAGAGAAAAAAGGCCGGCATTAATCAATAGAAGAAGAGTGATATTACATTAAAGACATCGCGCGAATTTATATCGCAATAGACACCAGACAAAAGCTTAAAAATTTGATTAGGGACTATTGAGTTTTCCTCCATACTCCTCCAATTTAGCCCCCATCAGATTACTATCTCGGATGAGTTTAGCGAATCACCTGGAGAGAATGAATATGTCAATATTGATTAAACAACCTTAAGTTTTTTTAAATCAAAATCCAACGATTTTTTTACAAGCATAAATGTAGAGGAATTATAACAAAACGCCACCCAGAGGGCCAAGCGGACATATATGTTAAAGTCCCTCTTCAAAGAGAGCGAGAGAAACGTACCAGAAGATGAGGGGCGTGAGAACGTTAGTCGTCTGACTAACAGTCAAACGGCCGAAGGGCTCTGATCTTCCCGCCGAGTGGGTAGTCGAGTCGGGCTGCAGGACCAAGGTAGCCACAAAAGGCCATTAAGCAGCTCTCAAAAGATCCGATTACCTACGAGGTCAGAAGGCCCGCGGTCAGAACGCCTAAAGCGGTGTCAGATAAAAAAAAACGAGGAAAAATAATGGAACGGTTGTCGGTGCCTCTAATTAAGAAGTAGACCTGGGTTCCGCGTTACCACCCCCCTCTCCCCTCCCACTCCCCTCAGTGGCATCACCCCGTCTCCCTTAGGTGGAGCGATCTCCGGTCTATAAATAAGCCCCGTAAGGAAAGAAAGAGGATTATTATTCTGTTAGAGACGATAGAGGACTAGATCAATGTGATCAGCCCCTTGCCCAGTTCCGAAATCGCTTTCTAAGACTTAGAAGTTCATCTCTTTTTCTTATCGGTGCCATACCGATTTATCCTTCGCAGACTTAGCAAGAGGTCTGGCTGGATCACAAGTCCTAAGTTCCAAACAGGAATTTCGAGAGCAAGACAAAAGAACATCCGCTCACCCTCGAGGGACTCAAATTGCAATCTCAGTAATTGTGAGAGAAGAAGAATTAATCCCCAAGGAAGTTCCATTTAAGTACTTTCGGAATCACCTCGTGAGCCAAAACCCAGTTGGGCAACCCTGCGAAGAAGACCAGGAAACTAGAAGAACTCAAGATCTACCAAGAAGAGTACTCCTTGAGCCAGAGAGCACAATTCCTATCTCCGTCTGTTAGACGTATAACCGGATAGATAAAGTTATAAGAAGAATTAGACATCGTTTTCTACCGTCTCCGGGACAACCGCCATCCGCCCTCTGCAACGCGAAGAATCGTGAAAAATCCAATATGGCGACATCCGTCAACCCCTGTTGCTTTCAAGGTCATGTAAGTCCGAATGACTATATATATTTGTTTTGATTAAGTAGGATTTTAATGCTGTACCCAATCTAACTAAAGGAGAGATAATATTTAGTGACTCCTGTCATATTTTTTAGTTAGATTAGTGGAAAGTCAATTGTGGCTAAATGTTGCACTAAAAGGTCCCCATAAATTAACTAACTGACAATTGGTTTTTTACGTGGAGCCTACTTTGCTTTGATCAGGACTCGCGTCAGGAATAGGCCCTTATTCAATTCTTGCGTACCCTGTTAAACTTTTAGAATTTAATGTACATATTTGAGTTAATTAATAAATTTAAAATATATATATTTTTGGTTAATTCTTGGTTTGGTGTTTCACTGGATCCTTACGTGTTGACTGGCTCTTTCCTTAAAACTGATTAAACGCTGTGGTACTCTCATAATACAGTAATTAATGAGTCCACTCAGCCAATAGAGGAATTGTTTCCCTTCCTAAGTAGTAGATTCAGACTAGCGCGCTAAAGTCATTAAATATATAATTCTCTGACAAAAAGAGGGACCGACAATTCCTCGACAATAATATTGAAAATTGGTAGAAAGGTTGTAATTAGTGGTAGAAACTGGTAAATGCAGCTTATTTTTTTTAAAAAAAGAGCATAGTGTCTCCCCAACATGTGAGTGAAAATTATCCCGTACTGCGGATGGGTAAAAACGAATTCGCGACGGTGATTGCATAAGTAAAAGTTAAATTGTATCACTTGAAACCGTCTCTTGAGGAATTGAGGAAGGGGGGATATATTGGGCTATTGGTTACAACCCCCTTGCTTGGTATGGAAGAAAAGGGGCCCCCCCCAGGAATGTTCGATTCAGGATCAATGGGGTGAAAAATTACAAGTGCCCCCCTCCCTAAATTTAGGACCGTTTTTGAGAAGCAATATCTCAATAACATTGCAGCGAGGGACATGAAATAAAAACAAGTGAAAGACGAATCCTTTATCTATAAATGCTTATTCTTTGTAAAAATCGTCTTAGAGTCATTTAATGAGTCAATTGGCCTTTATAAAAATAATGTAAAAACGTTTTTTTTTAATTTTTTTATTGATCTGTTACGAAGCGGAAAGAAAGAACAAAATAAAATTAAGACCAACGGCAACATGGAAGTCAAGATTACAGGTTGTGCTTGACCATAAAGGCGGGCATATTGAACCATTCATTAAAATTTAAATATAGTTTAAAGGTTGTAATTTAGAAAATAAAACCCCCACTGTTTTTACATTGTTTTTTAAAGGCTAATTCACTCATTTGTTTTATTTCATGTCCTTAGCTGCAATGGTTATTGAAATATTGATTCTCAAAAACGGTCCAATTTGGGGGGCCATATATATATATATATATATATATATATATATATATATATATATATATATATATATATATATATAAATTGTGACTGACGATCTGCGATCAGCTACTGCTTCTTAAGTAGACGAGGCAAGAGCGTGCGGCTGCAGGTCCTGACTTGTCATAACTTGTCCTAACACCCCCACAAACAGCCTCCTCTGCTTTGCCCTACCGATTCGCAAAACTTATTGACCGCCCTCGTGTATATATATATATATATATATATATATATATATATATATATATATATATATATATATATCTATATATATATATAACTCACGCGTATCTCCCGCGGACGGGGTGGCGCATTGCCAGAGACGCTTCCACTCCACCATTCGTACACATTATCCGCTGCTTAACCAAGGTGACCGACTTACTACATTTTCCCCATCCATCATCGGAGTCCGGCTCTTCAGTTTCCTCATACACATCTCCTCGTCCATCCCTAACCATTCGTCTCCATTCAGTCCTATCCCCATCATGCCTTTCTGCCTCCTGGATGCTCAGCTCCAGTCGAGCAAAGACATCTCTCGTACACTCCATCCACCTCCTCTTCAGAGGCCCACGTTGTCTTCTCCCTATCACTCGATATCTATACACTCTCTTTACCATCCTCCATTCTCTCGAGGTGACCATACCATATCATTATACCTCTACCAGCTCTTTCAATCAAACTCACTTTACTTTCACATCTCTCTCGTTTCTCACCCTGTCAATCAACCTCACACCACAAATACTTCTCAGACATTTCATTTCCATAACCTCACCCTTCCTCCTTTTGTTCGCACTCATGCCCATGTTTCACATCCATAAATAGCAGTGGGAACCACCACTTACTCATACAATCCCGTTTGTGCCTGCCTGTTCATTCGCTTCCATTTCATGAGGCTCCTTATCGCACCATATTCTTGCACTCCCTTTTCCATTCGCTGCAATATTTCATTTTCACCCCTTCCATCAGCTGCCAGATCCACATCCAGATACTTAAAAAACTGCACTTCTTCCAGCCTCCTCCCATGTAGAATCACTTGTAGCCCACTCATTCCTTCCCTATTACACAACATTACCTTGATTTGGCCTTCATTCACACTGAACTTTCTTCTGTCACACACAATACCAGCATTGAATCACCTGCAAACAACATTTGTCCTAGCTCGTACATCTCCCCATTTTAACTCACTAATGCTGCATCCCTACCTCCCACTTTTGCTTTCACCTCTCTCACCACGCCACCCATATACATCTTGAACAGCCAAGGTGACATCACGCATCCTTGTCTGAGTCCGGGGTTTACACTGCACCAGTCACCCTCCTTTCTCCCAACCCTCACACATGCTTTACAGTCATCACAAAAGCTTTTGATAGCTCTTATTAGTGTGCATTCAATCCCAAGCATTCTCAACACATTCTGCATCCGCTTTCGGTCCACTCTGTCATACACTTTCTCCAGATCCATAAATCCCATGTACACACTTTTATTCTTTTCCAGGTACTTCTCACATATATTTTTCACGGTAAAAATCTGATCCACACACCCTCTCCACTTTCTAAACTCCCCTAGTTCCTCTCCCATCAGACTTTCCAACCACCTCCTAACTCTTTCACTCAAGACTTGTCCATATCCCTTTCCAGGCACACTTAAAAGATTTATACACCTATAACTACCACGCTCAATTCTTTCACCCTTTCCCTTGTAAATAGGAACAATACATGCATTCCTCCAATCTTCCGGCACACACCTCTGGTCCATATATACATTAAACAACCTCACCAATCACTCTACTACACACTCTCCCCCCGCTTTCAGCATCTCACTTGTTATCCCATACATACCCGCTGACTTTCCACTTTTTGTTCTTCTCACTGAATCTTCCACTTCCTTTTTGCTAATTCTTTCACTCCCTCTCTAATTTTGTCTGATATCATCCCACCTTTTCCAAGACATAACAGCTCTACTTCTCTTCTATCGTCCACATTTCGCAAATTCTCAAAATATTCTCCCTATCTCTTCCTTACTTCTTCATTTGTACTAAATACTTCACCAATTCCATCCTTCACTCTCATTTATATCGCCTCTTTCTTTTTTCTTACACGATTTACTTCCTTTTTATTCTCTCTAAAGCACTTAGACACTCTTTCCTTGCTTTCGACGCTTCTGTTCTGTCTATACCTGTTGAACAGTTCATGCTTCTCTTTCACTAACTCTCCCTTCTCCAAGCATCCTAATTCCACATGCTTTCCTGGCAGCTTCTTGTATGCTCTCACACATCAACTTCCACGCCCAAACCCTCAGACTCTCTTATCACTCCCTACTCCCTTGAAACCAGCTCTTTGTATTCTTACTTGTACCTTACTTCTTTCAGCTTCTCCACCTTTACCACATCCTTCTTAGGAAAGATACCTTGTTTGCCAACTCATTTACTCTTTACTCTTCTTCTATCACCAGGCGATGGTCGGATAAGTCTCTCACCACCACCCCTCTTTACATCTACATCCAGAAGTCTCTTCACATTTTCTCTTCCTATCAGAACATAGTCTAACGTGCTGCTTCTATGGTCCTCAATCACTCTTTCTCCCACCTGCTTACCCAGTATTTCGCAGGTATACTTCTTGTGCTCTTTCTTTTTAAACCATGTGTTGCCAGCTACCATCTCTCTTTCAACACAATTCCACGAACCTTTCACCATTATCATTCACTCCCGGCACTCCGCATCTCCCAACTACCCCCATTCACTCCCAGCACTCCGTATCTCCGAACTACCCCATTCACTACTCGATCACCTACATTTGCGTTCATGTCACCCATTACAACTACTTTCTCATTTCATTAAAACCTTGCAGACATCCATTCAGCATTTCCCAAAACGCTTCTTTCACACTTTCAGATTCACCCATATGTGGACCATACACGCTCACTATCACCCACTTTTCGCATCCAAACTTGACTCGCACCCACAACACTCTTGAATTTACGCACTTTCACACTTCCTCACTCATCAGTATCGCCACCCCATGCTTCGCAATCACTCTCTCATTTACTCCTGATTTTATCACTTTCACCCCACTATGGTGTATTATTACTTATTATTAATAGTATTATTTATTATTATTATTATTATGGCTATCCCCTAAAACTCTTGTCACAACACTTTGTACTGTTCTTCACCTGGACAGGGTTCGGTCCGCAAGACATGGTTCCTAGGTGGACTACATGTCCTCTTAGGATCCCTTAGCACCAGGGAAGGATAATAATAGGTGTACCCGCCCCTATCTACTTAACTTTATTACATACCCTCTTCCAAACTTGCTCTTCTATCCACAGAGGTTCTGGGTGCCCGTGCTATTTCTTCCTCTTATGGGTCCTTAGTCGGGGTCCCTATTTTGTGCGAAGGCCGAAAGCTCGCTGGCTAAGGCAAGTATTAGGCACGGAGTGTGTTGGGCCGTCGACTCTGCTCACCTTCCCCCAGTACACGCATAAGGTGGCTATGTCGGAACCATTCTTTATGGTTAAAGCTCGAGGGCAATTTTGTCTCAATGGCGGGTCTGGTTCTCAAAGCTCATCTTGGCTCGTACCCTTGGGCAGATAATGTACAAATGATCACATTCTGGAACTTTCTAATCCTATGGAGACTTTTTCTTAACCTTCCAAGTCATTGGGAGATAATAAAATCTACTTTCTATGCATTTTTTCCCACAGGCGCATGGAGATTAGCCCTCAAGCGCAGCCAGGTCCTCCTTAGGTGTCAAGGAGGACGAAGTAAAACAAAGCACAGCATCGACCTGTGGAAGAGCTCCCTCTCACCATTTCTATGAGGAAAATATGCTTCCTCTTTGCAATCTTTGGAGACGCCGTCGGGCAATTCCACATCTGAAAAAGAGATGCCCCCTACCACCCTGTGCTTTCACAAAGGACCATCCACCCCTCTTCCACCGGAGAGGAGATTTACTCTTCTCCAAAATCTATGCGTGCGGTGGCCTTCCCTCACTCCCCTCACTCCCCTCACTTTTTGGGAGGAGCTAAAAGATGACTACATGCCTCCACCAGCGATAGTGCCCTATTTCCTATCACAGTGGACTACTAAGAGAACAGGCATTGACCGATCCTGTTGTGAGGTGTGCAATAGGGAGGGGGGAGGGGGGCAAGGGATAGCAGGGCCCCTCGGTCCGTGCCCTTTACATTCCTGCAGTCGTGTATCTCGAGTTTGTAGGGAGTCAGAGCCTGCCCCCTCTATTTCCTGATGGAGGTCCACTCGCAGGCAAAAAAAGGACAAACCACGACAAGAGAGAATCCTCGATTGGGATCTGTGATGCCTGGGGAGGGGGATGGGGGGAGCACATAGAGCTGGACATGATCCCAGAGGTGACAACTAAGACCTCCATTTCGGAGAAGTATCTTACTGAGTCCGGTCCGCCTGGCCTAATAGCCCCTTCCAGGGGTGGACAAAAGTGGGTTCATTCCCCACCCTCTCAGCTGGCTACAAACTCTTTATGGTTATTCGCTTCACATATGGCATGTTAACCAAAGGAAAAATTATCTATTAGAGGAGAACATTAACTCTTTTGATTGGTAGAGAGCCGTGAGTGACTCGTTTCTCGGATGTGAGCCTCCTAGTGAATGCCTCGTAGCTCTCCGAAGCGTCCGTGATTAGTGCCTTTCGGACACTTAATGGCTCGCCGGTGAGTCTGAACCCACACTCAACCATGAGCTTTGTAAAAGGATTGGTTTATGCGAGGGAACTCGTTGACTACTCCTTAGAAGACATCACCTTCAAGATGGCCGACCTTGGAGCGGTCAAGGTCGAACGTGTGATGATAAAACAGGGAGTGGGCTTCGATACCAACCCCTAAAATTCTCGCCACGTTCGACCATGACAGGCTACCTGAGTCGGTGCGTGCCGGTTTTGATCGCTACCGTGTCAAAGCAATCGTGCCACTGCCGCGGAGGTGCTAATACTGCCACTGTTACGACCATAATAATCGCTCCTGCAGGCGTGCGAAGTCGGGTTTACCCGAAGTCTATGTAAGTTCCTATAAGGCCGTACACGATAAGTCCCTATCGTGTATGTCCAAGTGTGGCAATTACGGAGAGCCGCACCCAGCTTTATCGAAGCAATGCGGTGCGTATCTCCTGAAGAAGGAATTCCTGACCGTTCAGGCTCAAGATTATCTCTCGTTTCGCAAAGCTACGGTGTTGGTCCTGGCCACCCGGCACTGCTTGGGATGTCTTATGCCTTAATTTTTTTAAAAAAACACACTCTGCTCCTAGCCTCTCCATGCCTACGAGCACGGTCGTTTCCGCTCCCAATCGGAACTCTTCTGCGATTTCTACCACCACCCCATCTCCCAGGCACTTCTTTGGTAGAATTGGCGGCACAAAGGGTTCACACACAGCCTTACCTAAAACCAGGGCTCTCACCCTTTCCCCAGCGTAACCGCTTCCCTTAAAGTAAAACGGTCGCGGGCCTCCACCGAGTTGTTAGACTACAGAAAATAACACCCTTGGAGGTGGTAGTGAGGCCGTCTTCTGGGGTTCCTAATATTGTTCCCCGAAAGTAGGAAAGAACCAAAGGATCTTCGGCTCCTACGCCCCCACCCAAGACCTGACTGGGGTGCCCGGAAGCGATGGATCCCCCAAAGGACGGATCCAACCTCCGAGACGCCTCGCCCGCCGGTTTCAAGGCGACAGCGCCTTGTTCGGCCAGCAGCGCACAGAATTCTACCTCCCGGAAGCGTACGGCTATTCACGTGAGGGTGTTCTCTTCGAAGAGGGCCCCCGGACTTCCTCCGAGCTAGGCCTAGAGTGTATATTCCTTAAATGGAATTGCCGCACACTCCGCCCCAACTGGTAAGATCTGCGGAGGCTCGTCTTTTCCAGATTCCCGTTAGCTATCTTTTTACACGAGACCATGCTGGATGCGTGCCCCGTGCCCACCCTCCGAGTTTTTAAGGATTTTGCCACCCACCACCACGGGATGGGGCCGGATTGACGTATGCACGATATACACCCGGCATGATGTCTCCGTTCTTCTGTTTGCTACAAATACCTCCGTTTAGGCAGTAGCAGTGCAGCTGCACCTGGATAGCAGGCATACTGATATATCTGCGTACATTTCACCGTTAGCCAATTTCGACGTTGGGGACTTCCGCCGCATCGTGGCACGGTCGCGAGCTCTTTTCTGCTTTGGGGGGATTTGAACGGTAGACACCCTATCTAGGCAAACTATTGAATCAATCGCGGGGATCAGATCCTTGACGACCTGATCAATGAGTTGGAGAGGGGTGTCATAAATGTGGATGAGTTTACGCATCACTCGCGAGAACCGATTCATTTTCTTTCCTTAATCTATCAGTGCTCTCTGGATACGCAGCCTGATTTTGGGCTGGAGGTGATCAATGACATCCATGGTAGTGGTCACTTTCCCATACAAAAGTCATTTTCTGGACTGCTGCCGCCAGAAAGAACCCCCCCCCCCCCTCCTTTCCCGTGGTGCTTGGCGTGGGCGTGTTGGTCTGCACTTTCAGGAGTTGAGGTGGGTGGATGAAGCCGTTAAGTTCTCCAAGAACCTCATCGCCGTCGTCCTAACTACTATTCCTAGAACGTCTGGCCGTTTTGCACGTCGACCGCTTCCGTGGTGGTTTGCCGAGTGTAAGACACCCTCAAACTGAAGTGTTATGCCTACATGCGCTATGAGCGCTGCTCGAATGATTTAACTGTTATTGAATTTCGTTGAACTAAGGCTAGGTTCCGGAATGTTCCGAAGCACGCCCGCCGCTTTTCCTGCTGGGCCTTTGTGCCTCTACTTAACGGGAAGAGCCCTCTTGCAGAGATATGGAAACGAGGCAAAAGGATTCGGGGAAATTTATCGCATGACCTTCTTCCAGTTATCCAGGACAATGGGATGCAATCTCGGACCCAGTATCCGTGGCAGTCATTCGCGACCACTTTCTCTGCACTCTCTAACCGGGATGATGCTCCACCATCATATAATACACGTCGTTATGTCGCTGAATGCCGCTAAGTGGACTTTGCCTTCAGAAGCGGAGAACCCTTCAACATCAGGTTTACGTTGGGAGAGTTTTATTCCGCTCTCGTTTCGTGCACAGACACCGTCCCTGGTACGGACGATGTTCCATATGCTATGGTTCGACACCTGGGTGAGCGATGTATGGCCTTCCTGTTTAATTTGTTCAACAAGATCTGAACAGAGGGCATCCTCCTATATTCCTGGCGAATGGCTACTGTACTCGCTTTTGGCAAACCAGGGAGAGATCACTCTCCCGAGGCCGGTTTCCGCCAAATCTCTTTAACCTCCTGATCGTGAAAATTGATGGAAAATTTAGTAAAATTTAGAAAAGTCTTTTTCATGGATAGCGGAGGCCACCTGTATTATCTACAGTGCGGATTTTACAAATTCCACTTCATGTCGGATGCTCTGCTCCGAATGGAAAATGTCGTCTGTGAGGCCTTCCTTCGTCTCCGTAGATAGTACTAAGCGACGATATTTTTCGATCTAGAGAAGGCCTATGATAAGGCATGACGATACGGTATCATGGAGAGTCTTCACACTATGAGAGGGATGGGACGCCTCCCAATCTTTATTTGTGAGCTTCTGTAAAATCGTCGATTCCGCGTACGGGTGTAGGGAGCTCTCTTTGGATCGATGGAGCAGTAAGATGGTGTCCTAGAAGGAAGTGTCCTCACTATCACCTCTTTTTTTCCTTTGAGATATTCTCTCTACCCTCTACGACGACGACTTTTCAATAAACCTTTGGTGCGGCCCAGATGCCCTTTTCGGCCCAATTCAACAGGACAGGGTGTCCCACAGGAAAATGTCCTCAGTGTCACTATTTGCCCTGAATATCAACGGTGTCACCTCATGTTGCCGGAAGATGTTCTCTCTACGTTTTACATGGACGACTTTTGATCACTTTTGGGGCGGCCCAAATGCCAATTCTGGAGCGTTGACCCCCAACAGTCATTGCGCCGCGTTTCTCTCTATGCCGAAGCGCGCAGATTTGGGTTTTCCTTGACCAAGACGAGGTGCCCTTCTGCCGCCATCCACGGGTCCACCCCGACACGGACTTGTTCCTAAATGGGTTTTGCCTGGAAGTGGTGGATTCGCACCGTTTCTTTGCTCTTGTTTTCGACCTACGCTTTACCTTGGAGGCTCACATTCGCAGCCGTATGGTTTCTTGCATCCACGTTATGGAGATTCTTCGTTCTGTGACGTTCACCACTTGGGGTGCTGTTAGGGCTACTGCCTTGTTTTTCTATCGGTCCTTTGTTCGTTCGAAACTTGACTAAGGATGCGAGTTCTATACATCCGCAGCCGAGCATGTATTGCAGAAGGTTTGAATCGATCCACCACACCGGTTTCCGCCTGGCATCCGGTGCCTTCCGCACTTCTCCCATTGAGAGCTTATTTGTCGATGCTGGGGAGATGCCACTCTGCATTATGCGCCTGTACGCACGAGCCCGGCTACTCCCTCATTTGCCAACAGCTCTCACTGCATCCGCATCTGAGCTCTTGTGCGAGTTAGGCTTCTGTTTCTGCCGAGGACACTACCCTGGAGGGTCCTACCCTTGATTAGTTGTCGCCACCCCTTTCACAGCGCCAGGAATATTTCGTTCAACCTTTTAGGAAAACGCTCTATCCGTGCCGGTGTACACAGATGGCACCAAAGCCCATGAGAGGATCGCCTCCCGAGCCGTATCCCCTCTGTTTGAAGTCAGTTTTCACGGCCGAGCTGGTTGTAATACATCGTTCGGTACAGGAGATAACATCTCGTGTCAAGTTCATAGAACTGATTGTGATATTAAGCTGCTCACAAAGCACCCTGAGTGATCTCGGAGTATTGGAATCTCCACACGCACTGGCTTGCTCTATCCGTGAAGCCATGGTTGCCGCTAGCCAGGTAGATATCAAGATTATCTTCTGTTGGATTCTAGCCATTTAAGAATTGTGGATAATCAGCGCACTGATGAGAGCACCACCAAAGAGTCAGCGAGGAAATTGAGATCAAACCAGCATTTCTCTTTTCCTCATACCGACCAGATGTCAGGAATCAGGACAGCTTTCCAGACTGCATAGATGATAGTGATCTGCGTGATTTTATTGTGGTAATACTTCAGATTCAGGGCGCACGGTAGGTGGTGCTGTTAGTAGGCTACAATTTTGGACTACAATATATCTCTTATGACGGTAGACAGTAGCTTCAGATGTGACCAATCACGGCGTTATATTTTGTTGTTGTTTTGGGGATTTCTAACTTTTAGTCTGTATTATTTACTAAATATCCGCGCCTCTGCTCGTTTATAGTTTTTTCTAAGTTAGTTAAGGTTTCTTGATATCTTTTATTGTTTTTTGTTTTGTTTTCGTATTTTTCGTTAGCTGCGAACGATAACAGCGTCTTACTGGCAACGTCGTAGGTTATAAATAGGACCCGTTTTGCAAATGTTTTTGTTTCGTTATGGTGTTTTCGTGCTCTCCATGTGCTTCTTCGTTATTCGAATTCGGCTTTAGTTTGTATAATCGCAAAAAACTTTTAGATTATTTAGAGGCGCATAAAGTAATCAAGAAACCTATAAAAGTAAGAATTGTTTGTTATTAGGTTCGGTTTTTCTGCCAGTAAAAAGCTGTTAGGGGGAAAAAAAACCCAGTAAACTCAAGGAGACTGCTTGTGGGGGATATATCACTGTGGGGGGACCACCCTGCGATGATCCTGAGTTTCAATCAATGGGAGGGGGGGTCTGGTATATACTCATATACAAAAAAAATATAACGCCGTAATTGTTCACATCTGACGCTACCGTCTGACGTCATAAGACATAAATTGTAGCCCAAAATTGTAGCCTATAAACAGCGCCACCTATAGTGCGCCACGAAACTAAAATGTTACCGTTATTGTTAGTTAGCCCTGCGAGTACGTATGGCCTTAGCAAATGCCATGAGTGTTGAATTCCCTAAGTCGTGATTGCCTTTTGTATTGTAGAATAAGCTAACGTTATAAATTCATTTTCTTTAATAAAAATAGAAGAAAACGTAATTAAAATATGGACTAAAATAAATAATGTTAAGATTATATGTTGAAAAAATTATGTATACATTCACATGAATTTCCGTTACTTTGCCTTGGTGTTATTAAGGTACTTAAATCACTACAAGATCTGATCTGTGATTTTTTTTTTAAATTAAACGAAACTTGAAGACGTTTTCATGACGTACGGGAGCGTACTTAAAAAATTTAGATCTAATGGGGTAATTTTATTTGTTTATTAGCTTAGTACCCAAAATATTGTTAGTAAAAGAACACGTCATAACAGGTTAGGTTGTATTAGATGTGTATGCTCTATAAGGATCTTACCAAAACAAGTATGTAAGAGGAGGGGGGGGGGGAAGGTGCCAAACAATAAATTTTCAAACTCCCTAAAGCGAGATTTCTCCCCAAGTTTATTAAAAATATATTTAATGGCTTCCGTGTCCACTTCTCAGCATAAACAATTGCTTCATGAATGGGTTAATGAAAAAAATATGACCTTGTTTCAACTTTATTTTATTGGGATAACAAATCATGCACGAGCGAAATATCACATCCTCTTACAGTATATCTTATAAATTTATTGGGCCCGTTTATGTGGGAGAAGAAATCAACTGAAAAAGAATGGATCGACTTGCGACCTTATATCATGTAATACAATGCTGGGTAGCGGCGATGAAAGAAAATATTCCCTTATGCCGCTCCATCAAACTACCAATTATCTAGCCACGAACGAGACGTTCTGTCGGAACAGAAGACTGAAGCAAAAATAAGACTAAGATCATAGAGGCTAGTGTTTTATAGAAGACGGCAGAGAGTCAACACTACAGAATCCAATTAAATTTCGCCAAGGATAGCAAAAGGGCCCGGTCTACGAAAGCTAAGGTGATAGGTAAATTCTCTAGCCTCGAACGAGACGTTCTGTCAGAACAGAAGATTCAGAACCGAAAATAAGCTTAAAATCCTAGAGGCTAGTAGTGTTCTGTAGGAGACGTCGGAGAAGTTCAATATCGATGCAATTCACTTACTTTCTGGATGAAAGGTTTGATTTATTTATAATTAATATAATTCAATCTGATAATCCAATTACCCAGAGCGCGCGTATCTTTCTTTTTGCAGTGCATAAAAGTAATAAACATTGGAATGGCTAACGACATCTGGCAACAGTTTGAATTCGAACCCTAAGCTGATTACTTTCCATTTGGGGGAGCTTCTCTCCCCACCCACCCTTTAATGGTGGGGTTGCCCAGCCCTATTTTTAATAAACTCGTAATTTACACAATTCGAAAGCCCTAGGATTAGGTTTTAATTCAAAGGCAGTTGAAGACATCGTTAGGCGTTCCAATGGTGTTTGTTGTTTTTTTTTTTTGCACTGCGCTCTGAGCAATCAGATGGAATTAAATTAATTATAAACGAAGCAAACCTTTTATCAAAAAAGTAAGTGAATTGCTAAGGTATTGAAGATCATATTCGTGTTCTTGACAGCTAAAAACATAAGAAAAATACATTTTAATGCCTGCAATAATTATTGAGGATGTTCTTAAACTTTATCTAGATAGATAATGCGGCAACAATGCTGCGAATAATAAAACTATAAATCTATTCCAGTTATAATTTTAAGTGGCAACAGCGCTAAAGAAAGGTCCCAGGAGTGGAAGAGTAAATATATATATATATATATATATATATATATATATATATATATATATATATATATATATATATATATATATATATATATGTAATTTTTAATAAAAGTGTGCGTGCAAAATCTTCGTCAGCAATCAAATGGCATGTCACACACACAACATTAGTATTACAAATACGTTCTTTTCAATGTTAATTTGGATAATATTCGTTATAAGACATTAACGATTTTTTTTAATTTTAAAGAAATAAACGTTCTTAATTCTTAAAATGATGTTCACCGATGTCATTTTTACTTTCCGGAACTTATTAATGTAGTTATTCATTTCTCGTCCTGAACCAGAACGCCCCCGCCCCCCATCCTTCGATTCATAGGTTAAATAATTTATTTCCCCTTTTTTGTCTTTTAGTAGCGAGTTTTCCGATTTATGTGGTTATCAAAGATTAACATTACCACCCCATCCAAATTATCGTAGTGAGTGGAAAAATGAGTGAAAATGAATAATATAACGGCAGTTTAGATAGGCTTGTGATACTCTGAAAGCTCTTAAATGTATCCCCCCCCCAAAAAAAATGTATTAAAAAAAAGGTTTCAGTTAACCTTAACCCCTCAGCACTAGAATTATTTCCCTCTCTTCACAGTAAACATAGAGATAATTTCTCATAAACGTTATACTCGTATTTTTGCATAGATAATATATTATTATGATAACCCCCGAGTGTGATCATTATGACGTAATTTACCGCCAAATTAATTTGAAACTTTTTCGCGGGAAGTCGAAACCTTCAACATCTGACGTCATGCACGACTCGTCAAGGAGATATTCAAGATAACGTGGAAGCAAAGGCTAAGCGAAATGTTTTATTTGTAAACAAATATGAAGCAAAGTATCGCATAATTAATACTATGCATAGAAGATATATTGCTAATATGATAACCTAGGGATATGTAATTATGACGTAATTTAACGCAAATCAATTTGAAACTTTTCGCGGAAAATCAAAACTTTTATCAACGTCATATTGAAACAAATTATACATAAAGTATCGAGTAATTGATACTATGGATAAATAATATATATTAGATTAACATATTCGGTTAACTATTTGAGAGTCTAAAACAATAATTTCCAGAAGACCGGCATATTAACATAAAGTATCTTAGTCTACATCAACAACAACATAAGGGCGTAATAAGTTGGATGATTGCAATTTATTTGACAATTTAACTCACACTTTAAAACTAGGATGATGTGTAGGTTATGAGATATAATGAAAGATATATCTACTTCAAGAGAAGTTACAGATCCTTAAACTTATAAGATAGTTTATTTTAAGAGAAGAATTAAAGATCAGACACAACACAAAAATCAGATCAGTTGTCGCCATCTATTGTGATTTTTAGGTCTTGTATTCAAACACCTTTTGTTTCGGCACCTTGTTTTAAAACACCTCTTGTTTCAGCACCTTGTATTCAAACACCTTTTGTGTCAGCACCTTGTATTCAAACACCATTTGTGTCAGCACCTTGTATTCAAACACCTTTTGTTTCAGCACCTTGTTTTAAAATACCTTTTGTTTCAGCACCTTGTATTCAAACACCTTTTGTTTCATCACCTTGTTTTAAAACACCTTTTTGTGTCAGCACCTTGTATTGAAAATCCTTTTGTTTCAGCACCTTGTATTCAAATACCTTTTGTTTCGGTACCTTATATTCACACACCTTTTTCGGCAACTTGTATTCAAACACCTTTTGTTTCGGCATCTTGTATTCAAACACCTTTTGTTTCAGCACCATGTTTTAAAATACCTTTTGTTTCATCACCTTGTTTTAAAACACCTTTTTGTGTCAGCACCTTGTATTGAAACTCCTTTTGTTTCAGCACCTTGTATTCAAATACCTTTTGTTTCGGTACCTTATATTCAAACACATTTTTCGGCACCTTGTATTCAAACTACTTTTGTTTCAACACCTTGTATTCAAACACCTTTTTCGGCACCTTGTATTCAAACTCCTTTTGTTTCAGCACCTTTTATTCAAACACATTTTGTTTCGGTACCTTGTATTCAAACACCTTGTATTCAAACAACTTTTTCGGCACCTTGTATTTAAACACCTTTTGTTTCGGTACCTTGTATTCAAACACTTTTTTTCGGCACCTTGTATTTAAACTCCTTTTGTTTCAGCACCTTGTATTCAAACACCTTTTGTTTCGGTACCTTGTATTCAAACACCTTTTGTTTCGACACCTTGTATTCAAACACCTTTTGTTTCGGTACCTTGTATTCAAACACCTTTTGTTTCGACACCTTGTATTCAAACACCCTTTGTTTCAGCCCCTTGTATTCAAACACGTTAATTCAAACACCTCTTGTGTAAGCACTTTGTATTCAAACACATTTTGTGTAATCACCTTGTCACCGAACACCTTGTTTTCAAAAACCATGTATTCAAGCTCCTTTTGTGTAAGCACCTTGTATTCAAACACGTTTATTTAAATACCTTTTGTGTAAGTACCTTTTATTTCAACACTTTGTATTCAAGGACCTAAATATCACAATAGGTGACGGGACCCATATAATTCAACTGATCCACAAAACTAGTTTACTAGACTAGTTCTCACTATTAACTAAATAACTTATCAACTTGTGAGCTATTACCTGAATGGAAATTCCAATTACATCGGGTGTGGCAAGTTGCCGGATGGAGTCCAGACTCTGGTAGGCTTTTACCAGCTGTCATACGCTGTAGGGACCCATGGTTCGGAAGCCACGCTAATCAGTAGGACCCTAAACAGATACCCGTGGTTCGGAATCCACGCTAATCAGTAAGTATCCTAAACAGATACCCGTGGTTCGGAATCCACGCTAATCAGTTGGTCCAAATACCGACTGAGAAATAAAAGGCATTTCAAATGAGTGCCGATCGGTGGTAAAAACCGTAACAATGTAATATTTTACAAAGTTGTCGGAATTATCACAAATTTTAATAATATATAGAGAAAAATAGGCTTTGAGCTTTTCTTTTTCAATTGTTTTCTAACGCCAAAATGTTTCCATGCATTAATATATTTCTTTCGTGTAGGGCAAATTTAAAACTAGTTTTAACTAACATTCTACCTAGGTTCAGACAGAACTCTTATTGCAAAATGAATTTTAAAAGGTTTCTAAATTAGGTTCGATAACTTTAATTAGTAATATAATTTACCCTTAAATTTTGTTAAAAGATTTTCGTTTTTTTTTTTACTCTTTTACGCCTTCAAGTTTATGGAAGTGATATATAATTGCTGATGACCTTCATCAAGTCATTTATCTAAAATCGTAAAAAGTAATGGTGAAATAGGTAGTTACGACAATTGTTTAAAACTACAAGCCCCATATGTCACCGTATGATCTTTATGAATGGTTAATTCCATTTCCAAACCTTAAAATAGCACACTTCAACAGGCCCTAACCTGAAGATATTCGTTTGCTTGTAGTGGTGCAATCCATATAGTCAACCTACTGATTGATTTCCCGTCGAAAATCCATTTTTTAGCGGCTTTCGAAAAGGAAAACGAGTTCAATTTTTTAACTTAGCAAAACATAATTGTCGTTCACATATATCTGTTGTTTGGATTAAAGATGTTATTTTTTGCTTTGATTTGAAGAATAGCCAAATAAATTGACTATTTCAGTTCGAATTACTTATGGTGGCATAACCAGATTACTCGACACAACCAAACTAGAAACGTGGAAGGGCATTGTTAGATAGTTCATAGCTGACTAAGACTGATTCATTTCACCATCTTGTATACAAAACCTAGTTCAGTAGAAGGCCGCTTAAGTGAAACATCAAACTGCAACGTAAATATCAAATAAAATCTGAACATCAACGAGACTTAGGCAAATATGAACATCAACGAGTCTTTGGCAAACATATGGCTTATTGTTCAATCAAATCTGAACATCAACGAGCCTTAGGCAAACAGATAGCTTATTGTTCAATCAAATTAGAACATCAACGAGCCTTAGGCAAACATATGACTTAGTTTCAATCAAATCTGAACATCAACGAGCCTTAGGCAAACAGATGGCTTATTGTTCAATCAAATCAGAACATCAATGAGACTTAGGCAAACATATGACTTATTGTTCAATCAAATCTGAACATCAACGAGACTTAGGCAAACATATGACATATTTTTAAATCAAATCTGAACATCAACGAGCCTCAAGCAAATATATGACTTATTTTTCGATCAAACCTGATCATCAACGGCCCCTGGGCAAATATAGGATTCATTGTTCAATCAAATTTGAACATCAACGAGACTTAAACAAACACAGCACGTTCAAATTTTGACATGTGGTGAAGCTACAATCTGAGAACATGAATGAAAATTGGCTTAAAAATGTAAAGTAGGAGTTTTTATATTAGAGTAACCGTATATGCTACTTACTTAAAAAAAAATGATGTTGAAATACTACCAATTCTACTTCTGTGAGTCCGTGGACTCAGAATAGCAGGTTGGGATCTCTTGCCATGTCGGCTAGTATAATTAGGCGTTTGCTTAAAAATATGTTGAAAAAAAAGACATCTAAACTATTCAAATAAAGTACTACGTTAAATAAAGAGATTAAAGTACGCTCATAATTCAAATCTATTCTTGTCGACGGTGCCCTGTTTCCTAAGACTCGAGATGTTTCTTAGCTTCTAAATATACTGCGGGATGGAACTTAGATCTCAACGACAGTCTATCGTCTCATTGAATACCACATAGAAATGTCTTATGGATCGCTGAGTTAAAAGAATACACAAACATGATGAAGAACCATGATTAATAAAAAACCTATGTCCGTTTTATGATTGGGGCAGTATGCGAATAACGCAACCCTATCATGCATTTATCCATGAAGAAGCGATAACTAGAGCTTCTCCATTATGAAATCCATTCTCGATTCAGCACATATCCATATAGTGTCAGTTCGGCCTTGTCTTAATCTTTAGCGACTAAATGCAAGTGCTTTTTACAAATGGTTGTGCATTTGAGATTCTCCTGGTCGTTAACTCGGCTTTAATTGACTAAAATCCTAAACCCTATTGCTACTTACGCCACCAAAATTAGTAAAGATAACGTTGAACTAACTTCAAAAGAACCTTATTTCTATTCTCGAATTTAGAACTAGTTAATGGGTTAGTTAACTCAGCTGTCCTCAACCATAGTACTAGAGGCTATGGAAAAGTTTCGAATAAATCTTTAAAAAAAATCATATTAATTAGATTTTGCTTCCTTTACTTAGACAAATCGCTTGGGCAAATTGCAGTAAAAAAATCAGTCTCCAATGATCCTAATCGGAGTTTATTGAACATAAAATTAGAAAGAGAACAATAGAGAAAACTTTCATTTTCTGCATTATTTTTTTAAACTAGAAATATAAAAGTGTGCGATATGTGTAGAAACTCACCTAAAGATCTTACATAGGCAACTACAAGCATTAAATGGAATGGATATGTTACGAATGTGGTAAATATAACAATAAACCTTCGATATATAGTGACATCTCATCCATTATGTAGACGGGTATAGGAAAAGGGGCAATGAATTATGAATGAATGTAGCGTGAGACGAGTTGCGAACGGATTTCTGTGTCGCCGGATCACCTTTGGCGAGCGGCGCATTGACTGCGCCATACTGAGTCTCAAAAAAGGACTCATTCAAGGGAAGTTTTTAAGCCGCTCGTTCGTACTTCTCGGCACGTTACAATTACAAAGATAATACAAAATATGACTGCACCTATTGGTTAGGAATTTTAAAATCACTAACTTATATATATATATATATATATATATATATATATATATATATATATATATATATATATATATATATACATTTTTTTCCAACCCACTCTTCTATTTAAAATATAATCCATGATAAACAGCCTGTAATAGCACAGAAACACTTTAAAGTAACCCAATTTTCTTTACAAGTGTAACTTTTAGGATTAGAGCTGCCTTTAAGTTGTATAAAATAATATGGAGTTTAAACTACGAAAGATAAGTTTTAACATCTATGTTTATTGTTGTTGGGTAAAACCTGAGTTGTTTTTTCTAGCAAACAACAAATCCCTATTTTCACGACGAGAGACAAGTGAATAGTGAAAAAAGATTGTCAGGCACCGGTTCAAAATGCAAAACCTACTTATTAATCATATATCAGTAAAGTTATGGGGACAAACAGGCATACAAGAGAGAAAGAACTATCTGGCATTATGTAATCCGTAAGAAATTCAAGAGGAAACATCACCAAAAGAGTACAACGAAGTTGAACAGAACCTAATTTTCTCGTTCACGACAATCTGTCATTTCACTACCTCGACGACATTGTAGTGGGTGCATGCGACTCCAACTATTGAGCAGAGGATGCGCGGGAAATTTGCTGAGGAGCTTTATCAACACGAGTTAGAGGCTGCACTATCTGTGGCTTCATATTTCGTGGAGGTACTGGGGGTGGGGTGATCGGACAAGCGTTGGAAGGATTCACAACCTTTCTCCGAGGAGGAAGGGGAGGTGGACGGCCACCCGAGGGACGAGAAGTGTTCTTGTACATCCATTTACTCAAGTTTTCTGAAGATGCATGAACTGATGGAAGAGGGAGAGAAGGAACAGAGTTTGTAATGGGTGCTGGAATCTTGGTTCGCTCAGTCTTTTCGAATGTTTTACTTGAATGTCCGCTACAGGTCAAAGACTCTCTTTTTGCGTTCTTCGTCATTCTTTGATGGGCGATAAAACTTGCCTTATAAAGAGGAGAGTCGTCTTCCGGCTTGAAACTAGAAGTACTTTTTTTGCAAATTGAGAAATCCCGTTGGAACCCTGGTTTTGTAGGGAATTCTAATTCACTTGATACTTCCAATTCATCCGCTTTCATTTCCAGATCTACTGGTTTAACTTCAGGTTCAATGTTTGCACAGGGATTTATACGAATATCCATCTTGGAAGAGATAGGTACGACGGTCGTGTCTTTTACAATGACACCTGTTTTTGATCGGTTGTTATTTAGAAGTGAATGGGACTTTTGGGGCCGGTTTTCTATAGGAAGATCCCTAGAAGTAAGCTTAGGTTCCTCCGCAACACTCTGGGGTTCAGTTGTTTGTACGTAGATGATATCGTCATCCAAAAATGCAGAGAAATTCCCTTTCCCGTTCTGTTTTGACGTCGGTGTGTTATTGCATAGAGAATCTGCCTCATATTTGTGTTCTAGAGAGAAGATTGGATTGGTGATAATGTTAGTATTGGCTGTGGTAGTGTATGCAGAGATGTCTATGGTGGTGTGAAGTGATGCCGTTGTCCTAGTTTGATCGGGAGCAAGGTCACTTTCGACTGTCTTTTTAGAAGGTTCGTACTTAATTTCTGTCTCCTTTGGTAATTTCTGAATGTTTTTGCTTAACTCAAATAATACAACGCGCGCTTCTTCATCTTCCTCGTCAAAACTGATTGATGGGGTATTATTTGGTACCTTAGATTCAATCGACGCATTCAAGGAAGAAGTATCTTCATTTCCATTTGAAGGTTTCAATGAAGAACGACCTTTTGCGTCGACATAGATCGCAGCAGACTCTCCCTTCCCCGAAGGCTTGGCTAAGTTTTTACACAGCTTCGAAGAGCTATTGAAGGAAACAATCTGAGGTAGAAGTTTTGTAACAGCTTGGCAAAAGCGTGAAGGTGAGCTACGAGTGTTGTGAAGGCGTTTCTTGAGGTTCTGCTTTGTAGGAGAATTAGGAACAGATGGATAGGTCACCAAACCCTTCTTAGGGGGGGTTCTCTCCCTAGTTGGAGTACCTGGAGGCGATGACAAGTCGAGAGACTTTGTTTCTCGTCGGCACAACCGGGTTATTCGTTTCTGGGGCGATGATGTTGAGGAATCTTCTTTAAAACTCATCCTAGCATTCCTCTTGTTTCCCTGTCCACTCATCTTTTTTCCCTGACAAGAGATTGCGCTAATTGTTTCAGATTGGCTCGAATTTCTCGTTGGACTGGCATCTCTTCTATTTCTGTTCTTCATCACACGCAGAGGAGAGGATGGTGGTGTTAGCTGAGATATGTTGGAGTTCCTTCTTGGAGGAGTGGATGGGCAATGAAGGATCTTGCCTTGGCGATAGGACTTTGACGGGGATCCAGGGATACTTCCTCCCGACGGATTACCACCTTTAATAGAATTTGACGGGGAAGGAGCACGAGATTTTGTAGGTGAGCTAGTATAATATCCAAAAGGTCTCGAGGGAGATCCTGGAGGGGTTGGCTGGCCGCAAAAGGACCCGCAGGTCGTTCTTCCTCTCGACGGAGATTCTGGGCAAAGGACACAAGACTCAGTGGATTCATTGCTCGTTCTCTGAGATTGAAAAGGCAGAGCCGGAGGTGTAAGTGTGTTGGAAGTGACCCTTTGGGACACTGGAGATGAAGTGGGGCTGGGATTTTGGCTGTGTTCAGGAGAACTCCATGGACTGGTGTTCATGTTCGCTAAACTAGATGACCTTATCCCCATAGGACTGGACGAACGAACGTAAGATGCTTCTCGAGAATTTCGACGGAATATTCCACAGCTGAAAATAAGTTGACTCGGTTATAAAATTTGAACAAGAAATATGAAAATCCAAAAACATATTAAATTCTGAAATTTAACACGTTTTCAGAAACTGCTATATGAATATTTACATGAATAACTTAGTAATACCTTTGTCTAGGGTATTCTAGGATGCCATCTACTTGGAAACCAATCCAAATTGGGTATTATAAATGCATTAGAACTAAATATGCAAAATACCCAAACGTTCATTCCTCGTTCTGAAGAGGATGGTGAAGTGCCAAAACGTGAATAGCAATTTATAATAACTTTGCTAATACAATACGTGACTCACAAGAGTTAACATGTTAAAAGAGTTGTTAGTATAAATTTAACATCGATCTTTGACAATAATTTTAAGTCGGACAAAATATTTGATTAGTTTATTTAATTATAACATTATAAGTCGTTTTATGAAAAGATAATATATATATATATATATATATATATATATATATATATATATATATATATATATATATATATGAAACTGTAAATTTAATAATTTATTTAACACAATAAGTTAGTTTGAAAGAAATTTATTTTGCCAGTGAGCTTTGATGATTAACTTGAATCTCACAAAAGTTGTATTCATTTTTTTGTTGTGAAATTGATTAGCGATTTTATTAAAGCTTTTGTATTCTTTTGTTTATTATGAAATTGATTAGTGACTTTATTAACGCTTTTGTATTCTTTTGTTTATTATGAAATTGATAAGTGACTTTATTAACGCTTTTGTATTCTTTTGTTTATTATAAAATTGATTAGTGACTTTATTAACGCTTTTGTATTCTTTTGTTTATTATAAAATTCATTAGTGACTTTATTAACGCTTTTGTATTCTTTTGTTCATTATGAAATCGATTAGTGACTTTATTAACGCTTTAGTATTCTTTGGTTTATTATGAAATTGATTAGTGACTTTATTAACGCTTTAGTATTCTTTGGTTTATTATGAAATTGATTAGTGACTTTATTAACGCTTTAGTATTCTTTGGTTTATTATGAAATCGATTAGTGACTTTATTAACGCTTTTGTATTCTTTTGTTTATTATGAAATTGATTAGTGACTTTATTAACGCTTTTATATTCTTTTGTTTATTATGAAATTGATTAGTGATTTTATTAACGCTTTAGTATTTTTTTGTTTACTATGAAATTGATTAGTGACTTTATTAACGCTTTTGTATTCTTTTGTTTATTATGAAATTGATTAGTGATTTTATTAACGCTTTAGTATTTTTTTGTTTACTATGAAATTGATTAGTGACTTTATTAACGCTTTAGTATTCTTTTGTTTATTATGAAATTGATTAGTGATTTTATTAACGCTTTAGTATTCTTTTGTTTACTATGAGATTGATTAGTGACTTTATTAACGCTTTTGTATTCTTTTGTTTATTATGAAATTGATTAGTGATTTTATTAACGCTTTAGTATTCTTTTGTTTATTATGAAATTGATTAGTGACTTTATTAACGCTTTTGTATTCTTTTGTTTATTATGAAATTGATAAGTGACTTTATTAACGCTTTTGTATTCTTTTGTTTATTATAAAATTGATTAGTGACTTTATTAACGCTTTTGTATTCTTTTGTTTATTATAAAATTGATTAGTGACTTTATTAACGCTTTTGTATTCTTTTGTTCATTATGAAATCGATTAGTGACTTTATTAACGCTTTAGTATTCTTTGGTTTATTATGAAATTGATTAGTGACTTTATTAACGCTTTAGTATTCTTTGGTTTATTATGAAATTGATTAGTGACTTTATTAACGCTTTAGTATTCTTTGGTTTATTATGAAATTGATTAGGGACTTTATTAACGCTTTTGTATTCTTTTGTTTATTATGAAATTGATTAGTGACTTTATTAACGCTTTTGTATTCTTTTGTTTATTATGAAATTGATTAGTGACTTTATTAACGCTTTTGTATTCTTTGGTTTATTATGAAATTGATTAGTGACTTTATTAATGCTTTTGTATTCTTTTGTTTATTATGAAATTGATTAGTGACTTTATTAACGCTTTTGTATTCTTTTGTTTATTATGAAATTGATTAGTGACTTTATTTAAGCTTATGTATAAGTGTAAACTATAGCTTTAGTGAGTCATTTAACGCTCATACTTATAGTTCGAAGGAAAGAAAGATGGCTAAAAATGACTTAATGATGCTGCCACCAAATTTACAGCATCGTTTAAAAAGGTTGAGGATAGCACTAAGGCTGTGAACTTCTAATTAACATTCACTAAACTTAGTTATCATTGTTTAACTTAAAATTGATCTTTTGTGGTTGAATTATAGCTAAAATATTTGTTACTTGTATTGCAGCTTTATATAAATCTTAGTTTGATGCAATAGTGAAAGATAAACTGTGAGTATTTACCAATTTTGTGAAAGCTGTGGCTTGATGCATTCGATTTATAGTTTTTACTTCATCAATATTTATATTTTTCTCTAAATTTCGTTATCAGCCTAAATAACTTAAATTTATCAAACTAAAAACCAAATATTACAGCCCACAACATAGCGTCAAACTTTTATAAAACCATAAAAAAATGAAAAAAACAAACAAATTTAGAGTCAAATAAATTAATAAATTAATTAGCCTGGTTATACCAGTAGCTATTAAAGGCCCAAAATTGAAATAAGATAAAATATCAGAAGAGTGATCATTCTTAATCATTAACCTGAAACAAACCATTCTATCTACACTGATTTATTTATTTAAAATATCTAAGGTAGACTATTGTGTTACCACGTTACTCTACTTTCATTCCTTAGATCTACTTCATCTACAAACCCTACTCTAGGTCTCTCGTCTACTTGAAAAGAGACACCTTTAAAGAATTCAATCATCTACTTAAAATCTTCTCTCTAGGACCCCATTTACTAAACCAATTTGCATTTAAATAGGAAGAAATGGCGTTCGTAGAATAAAAAAAATATGCATGAACAAGTGTGGTGAATGTTTAGATGTGAGGAGTAATTTCCCGAAGGTACAAAGATATATGTACAGTACCAATTGTTTTTACATTATTTAAACCAGAACCTTTTTTTGTCTCTAAGGGCTTTAAATGGTGACAAAACAAAGTATGGATAGGAAAACCAAGAGACTAATGGCATTAAGAAGTACAGTGCAGTTCAGGAAAATCGATACAAAGTTGAAAGTGTTCCTAAGGACAATAATGACCGCACCAATATAGGTTACTTGACCTTCGACACGCTCAGTAAGAGTTTAGCTCTCATGCAGGTAAATTCTGTGTGGTTTCTTGGGAGAATGCCATCAGAAAATCGAAAAACGGTACACCATAATAGCGGCCCTCTCCGTAAGAAGAACTGTTAAGGAGATTATGATATTTTTTTTTACCCTACGAACCTCGTTTACAAAATAAAACGGCCAATTTCCCGCCTCTTTGATTGTTCTGGGCGTGGTCAGTAGAGAGGGCCTCGTTATTCCTACTCACATTTTCTACCAGGGGCTTCAAGGTCCTTGATGACGCTTACATCGAGGTGCGAGAGACTGTATTCAGACCTTAGATGGACCAAGTAGCCGCGGAAAGGGTTTCGTTTCCCAGCAAGACTCTGCTCTGGCACACAAGGCAAAGAAGACGCAGTCATGGTTGTTCAGCAACGTACCGTACCACTGGTCTCCAGACTATTGGCTGCCTAGCTCCCCCGACTGCAACCCCCTAGATTATTTCGTGCGGGGTGTTGTTGAGAAGGACGACAACAAGGCTGCTCAAAACACTTTAGGATCTCTGAGGCCCGCCATTGTAGAGGTAATGTCATCCATTGACAAGGAATCCATAACCAGGGCATGTAACCAGTTCAGCTCAAGTCTGGAAAAGGCCGCGAAGGCAGATGTTGGCCATTTCGGGCGATTTCGCCTCTCTGCTTGCAATTTGTATCGATTTACCTGAAACCTCCTGTAGAAGAGTGACAGGAATTGACCAGAGGTGTAAAAGCTGGCTTACCCTCGGTGCTAGTGGTTAAATGCTACTCCTTAGGTAGTAATTATAGACTGACATCACTTGGAAGTGTATTGAAGGCTATGCCCAAAATCGAAAATTAACGTAGTGATTGTTTAAAATACTTAAAGAATATGAGTCCCACTTAGGTTGATGAAATATGTTTACAAACTCTCCCAAACCCAATTTTATGGGGGAGGGGGGTGAATGTCGGAAAGCAGTGGAGTGTGCGAGGTGCTTTGTGTGCTTAGCTAATTTAGCCCCTCCAGTTAACGCCTTAAACTAAGCACATGGCCAAGCGGTGAATAATACGCGCGAATCCGTATGTTAGTGCACAGATTTATTTGTGCTGTGTGCGTAAACATCAATTAGTTGTGTTAGTAGCTTCAAGAAACCAATTTAGTTGTTTACAATTACTTTTATGGATGTTTGAAAGAATGCTTTACATATATATCGGGCCCTGATAACTTAGTGACAGAAGGTAATGACACAACTAACCAACGGTAAATGTAAACAACTCAAATTTTTAAATTTAAAAGTTCACTTTCTTAAGGAACTAATGTTTCATCTATCCAAAAAAGATATGAAATTTTAACAACACTAATATGGGCATCCAAGTTAGGAAGAGTCTTTTCCAATTACCCACCCGCATTCGTGTGATGGATAGGAAAATTGGAAAAGCTTGACCACTACCATTTTAACAAATAAGGGGAGTTGTAATATCACAAAAGTGCACCCGTGGTTAGCACCATTCCCGTTTCCAAGCCATGGTCACTGCAGACAGGTGGGTTATAAGTTGAGCAACAAACATTTTTGGCGCCAATGATACTCCAGACAAGAACGAGAGGAGACGTTTTCCCGCCAAATATATAAAATGGCCGGGGAAACGGCGCTATTCTTTCATTTGACATAACAATTACAACTGAGTGGGAATATCCTCTCCCCCCTTCAGATCAGTGGCGCCAATAATGGTAATGACGGATACAAACAGCCGTGCGGGTACGGACGAGGTAGCAAAACGTCGCTCCTTCGCTGTCTCCCGGTAGTCAAGGGCATTTCTTAGGAGCGGACGGCTTCTTCGTAGGTGTGGATCTCCGAAACAGGCTGGGCGGACACACATTTGACAAGAATGCGATTCAGTCGAGCGTGACACGTAACTATGTATACTTTAAGCGTACATTCATGCTCACACAATTATACACGCACATACGAGCAGCCGTTCAGCTGAGGTAATGTTATGGTTTTGTTGCGTCCTCGCAATTACCTGTTATCATCATCACTAAAACCAATTACCGTCACTCACCCAATCGCGTCCTTGCTTGATAGATATTTTCTGAAGGCTTGATAGAAACGGGCTAAATAGTCTCTATCACCTGTCTGAAACTAGCTAGATAGCTAGAGGCTAGAAACCGGCTAAATATTTACTGGAGAGTTGGTAGAAACGAATTATATATTTGCTAAACTCGCGAAAAAACTAGCTACATATTTGTTAGTCTCACTAAACTGGCTAGGCATTTGCTAGAAACTTGCTAGAAAATGGTTAGGTATTTGCCTTTGTCTGACTTGTCTACATATGTGGTGAAGACTTGTTAGAAATTACCTATTACCTATATATAAGCCTGAGAGTTACTAAACTCGGCTTTGATGCTCGTTGGATACTTGCTAGAAGCTGGTTCGATTTTTGTTGGACGCTTGCTAGAAACTAGCAATAGCAGTATTCTTACTAGGTGCTAGCTAGACTTTAGTTGGGAACAAACTATAAATATAGTTTTATTTTATTTTAATTTTTCCCTTTGCCTTTGTTATTCTTTTTATTATTTTACCTTCTCTTTCTGCCGTTTATTTTTTTTTATATTCCCCTTAAAATGGACGATAGATAAAGATAGATTATCAACGATAATAGATGACGCTGTCATGGATAGTATGCGAACTGATCCGAGCCTAATCTAATCATAATCTAACCATACGTAATCTATCCTAACCTAACCTAACCATACCATAACTTAGTCGTCAAACCTTGCAAAGATATGTGAAACATCGTGGACACGTCCTAATGTAAACACTTCGCAACCTACAAAAGGTCAACATGGGTCAAGCCCTGACCTTTCACTTCAACGGGAGGTCGGTGATTGGCACCTCTGGCACAATTTGGAGCACTGAAAATGCCCTCAAGATGAGCAGTTTCCATTGGCACTATAACAATTAGCGCACGGTATTAAGCATGCAAACCAGACCTTTAACCATCAAGAAGTTGACATGGTAGACGTATACATACGTACAAAATACACACAACAGTACATACATACAATATATACATACAACACATGAAAAAAACACAAATATATATATATACAGTGACTTAATTTGACATAGAGTTTTAATTGCATTTCAATCGCTATTTGGTGGTTGGTCGGTTACCTTCTCGGTTGGTTGCAGAGCCCCCGGGGGCACGTTACCCCTTGTTGGCAGTTACCGTCACACATCTCCCCAACACTCATGTAGTGGTAGTAGGAGGTCAAGAGGTCTTTAACCATTTGCTCGTCCTCTTCATTATTCTTCCATTCCGGATACTTCTCGCGAATTCTTCGACGTTCCTGCGGGGGATTATTCTTTTTTTTTTTAAATGAGCGAAAACGAAGGAAGGAATATCGGCAAAATACTTTAAAAAGAGGTTAGTAAAAGACTGGGAAAGTTAGGGCAGTTTGGGCCGGGATGGATGCCCAACTCATCCGTTGACGTAATGGAGTTCTAAGTTACTGATGACCAAAATACCCGAGACCGCCTTGCCCTTATTTAAAATAACCTAGTATTTAGTACTTTAACAAAAATACTTGGAAGCACCTTTTCATTTTTCCTGCGGGACATTGCATTCATTGAGAACCTCACGTGCTGCTTTGTGAGTTATTCATTTCATATATATATATATATATATATATATATATATATATATATATATATATATATATATATATATATAATTTTTTTTCTCTTTTGAATAATTCTGGATATTTATTTAAATGTTCAATTAATTGCTAAAAAAATTCGTTTATTATAAAATAACCTAAACTTGGAATACCTTGCCTAGAAATGTGGTCAAAAGCACTAAGGTAAACATGTCTAAGAATAAAATCGATGAATAATAATTTAAAATATAAATAAAAAAAAGAAGAGGCGTGAAACTAAATCCTTATCAATATATTTTCCTCTTTTACCATATCTTTACCTCAGACTTCCATTTTCACTTCTTTTTTGATAAAATAACTCAAACTTGGAATAACTTGCCTATGAAATTAATATGATTTTGAAAGTAATTCTATCCACTTCCTCTCCTCCTTTACCTATCCTTCACATGATAAATTACATTTTTTCCTTTCTTTTATTATAAAATAACACAAACTTAGAATAGTTTGCTTATGAAAATATGTTTAAGAATAGAATCGATAAATATAACTTTAAAATATGACATTAGAGAAATACGAGTCGTGAAAGTACTTCTTTACTAATATCCTTTCATCCTTTACCATGACTTTACATCAGATTTCTGCCATTTTTTCCTCTTTTTAACTAGTCTAGTGTTGATGACATGGTCTTTACTGTTCCTACTTCTGTTAAAATGAAACCAATGTTACGAGGGAAGCCAAATTTGCGAATGGCACACCCCGTAAGGGGCGCGGCGATTTGCCATCCTGGCTGCCGTGGTGACGGGACTCAGCACTCCGTCCGACCCCAGCTTAGATTCTTCTCCTATCTTTAAAACACTTGTTTCCTTGCTTTTCATACAACCTCTTACACAACTTTCTCTGGTCAGCCCCTAATTTCACAGGGTAGATGCTGACCTTCTTCTCAAGCCACCGACCAAGATCGGGGCTGAGGGGGGAGGGGACAACGTTCCCTAACCCCTAAGCTCCAGTTCGGAACGGGTTTTTTTAACAACCTGCTTCATCCCCACCCATACCTTCCTCACATCCCTTTTCCTTTCCTCTTCACACTCTATCAGTTTTACGCCGCGTCTAAGGTGGAGCCGCCATGCCAATGGACTGCCAGGCCACCAGGCGGGAGGGGTGGTCCCAAATAGCGGCGACTGGCTCTGCCAGGCCTGTAAGCACCTCTTGCAGTGCGGGCAACTGCGAGAGATGATGAGCGATTGCATCACCATGCCCATAGATGAACAACTAAAAAAAACCCAACCCTCAACTTCCCCTGTTCCATCGACGGAGCCCCCCTCGGGCAGCTCCACCGAAAAAATGGAGGTCCTCCCCACTGTGCTTGCACAGGGGACCCTCCATATTTCTTTAACCAGAGAGGATGCTTACTCCTCTCCTACGCCTACGGGTGAAGGGGACTTCCCCTCACCCCCTTCTCTGGAGATGCTTTCGGGCACCTCCCTATTTCCAGCGGCAGTCCCTCCTTTTCTTTGTAAGGGGACTGCCAAGAAAGCCAGCAGGCAGCCCATTGCCGACCGCCCCTCGTGTAAGCGGCTCAGTAGGGCAAATCCCCTAGGGGAGAGAGGGAAGCCAGGCCCCTTCGGTCGCTTCCCTCAAAAGACCTGCTGGCAAGAATACTTAACTTTGCCGGGGTCAAGGCCTGTGCCTCCCCACACCAGATGACTAATGACAAAACTGCCAACGGGACCTGCCATGTCCTGGGGAGGCAGGGGGGCTAACTGGAGGCCCCCCCTGAGATAGACATGGTCCTTGAGGTAACCCAGCCTCACACAGTAGGGCCTTCCATGGGGAAAATCCGGGCTCGGCGCCAAGCACCGAACCCGAGTCCGCCCTTATGCAAGGTCCGACGCAAAAAGCTAGGGTTTCTGAGGTAGTACAAGGAGGGGAGGGATCTCCTCTGACTGGTGCCCCTACGACTACCAGGACCTTCTCCATTTCGAAAAAAGACCTGGCTGAGGCCGACCCATCTGGCATGGATGCTCCTTCCGGCAGAGGTGAGAAGCGCGTTCATTCTCCGCCCTCCTCTCCGAAAAAGAAAAAAAACAAGAAAAAGACTAAGACTCGGGGCTCCTCTCCAGCTGCGGGGGCTGCGGGGACGGATGGGTCTGCTGCCACTTTGGCAAGCGACCAAGCCAAGATCGGCACATCCGGCCCCTCTGCCTCCCCCCCGGGTGCGGAGCCCCCGACTATGACAAAGACGAAAAGTGCGCAGGGCGGAGCCTCGATAACATCGGAGCCCCTCATTTAGAGGTTACCTGGCATTTTCGAGCTCGCTGGCTTCAAACGCTTCCTCGCCATTCGCTCCACTAATGGCAGCATGTTGACCAAGGGCAACATGATCCACCAGAGGAGAGGATTAGCTAGTGTAATTGGTAAAGAGCCGAAGGTGACCCGTTTCTCGGACGGGAGCCTTCTGGCGAATGGGGCGAATCCCGCCGAGGCGGCCAAGATAAGTGCTCTTCGGACACTTCACGGCATCCCGGTGAGTGTGACGCCACACTCTACCATGAACTTTGTAAAATGAGTAGTTTATGCGAGGGAACTCTTGGACTACTCCATTGAGGACATCACCTTAGAGCTGGCCGACCATGGGGCGGTCAAGGTCGAACGTGTGATGAGAAAACAGGGAGGGGCCTCGAGACTCACCCCTACACTTTTCGTCACGTGCGACTGTGACAAGCTCCCTGAGTGGGTGCGTGCTGATTGGTACCGCTACCGCGTGAAAGCATTCGTGTAACTGCCACGGCGGTGCTATTACTGTCACCGCTTCGGCCATACGAATCGCTCATGTAGACGTGCAAAGTCGAGGTCACCCGAAGTCTGTGTAAATTGCTCCAAGGTCGCACACGATAAGTCTAAATCGTGTGTGGCCAAGTGTTTCAATTGCGGAGAGCCGCACCCCGCTTCTTCGAAGCAATGTGGTGCATATCTCTTTGAGAAAGAAATCCTGGTCGTTCAGGCCCAGGATCGACTCTCATTCCGCGAGGCTAAGAACTTGGTCCTGGCGCGCCCGGCTCTGCCTGGGACGTCATATGCCTCAATAGTTAGAAAGGCAGCCTCTGCTCCTGGCCCATCCAGGCCAACAAGCACGGTTGTTTTAATGCCCATTCGGAGCCCTTTTGAGGGCTCTACTCAACCCGGGCGCTCCCCTGGTAAAGCTGGCGGCAAAAAAGGTTCATACCCAGCCCCGACTAAAACCAGGGCTCCCCCCTCTTCCCCCAGTGCGACCGTTTCACGTAAGGCGAAACAGCCACGCACCTCCACCGAGTCATTAGACTCACAGGAAGCAACACCCCTGGAGTTTGTCGCCAGGCCATCTTCCGTGGTTCCTCGAAAAAAAAGCCCCCCGATCCAAAGCCGCAACGCCCGCCTAAGGTTTCGAGGCGGAGGGAAACAAAGACTCGCATGGCGAGCCCAACCACCCCCAATAAGTCCTCGAAGGCGACAGCGCCCGGGGTTCTGCCTCTGGGAAGCGCCGCCCGAACGATTTCACTGTCGCTGAATTTCGTTGGGCTAGGGCTAGGCTCCGGTATATTTCGAAGCACGCCCGCTGCTCTTCTTGGCGGGCATACGTGTCTTCAATTAACGGAAAGACCACTTTAGCAGAGGTGAAGAAGCGAGTCAAAAGGATTCGGGGCAAGTTCTCGCAAGACCACCACCCCCCCCTCCCGTTCTCCAGGAGAATGGGACCGCAATCTCGGACCCCGCGTCCGTGGCGGAATCCTTCGCGACCGCTTTTTCCGCATTCTATAGCTGGGATGCTGCTCCGCCAGCATTCAATGCACGTCGTGATGTCGCGGTAGGCCGCCAGCTGGACTTTACCTCCAGAGGCGGAGAACCCTTCAACGACAGGTTTATTGTGAGTGAGTTGCACTCCGCTCTCGCTTCGTGCGCGGACACCGCCGATGGTCCGGACGATGTCCCGTACGCCATGCTTCGACACCTGGGTGAGCGAGGCATGGCCTTTCTGTTAGATTTGTTCAACAGGATCTGGGTGGAGGGTCTTCTCACAGATTCCTGCGAATCGCTACTGTGCTCGCCTTTTGCAAACCGGGGAGAGATTACTCTACTCCGACCGGTTTCCGCCCTTCTCTTTAATCTCTTGCGTATGCAAGTTGATGTAGAAATTGGTAAATGTTAAATTAGACTTTTTCCTGGACAGCGGAGGACATCTGTCTTCTGCACAGTGCGGCTTCCGCAAGTTCCACTCCACGTCTGATGCTCTGCTCCGACTGGAAAATGCCGTCTGCGAGGCTTTTCTTCGTAGACAGCACTACGCCACGGTGTTTTTCGATCTGGAGAAGGACTATGATACCGCATGGCGATACGGTATCATGGAGACTCTCCACACGATGGGGGCGAGGGGGCGCCTCCCAATGTTTATATCTGAATTTTTGCGAGATCGTCGATTCCGCGTACGGGTGGGGGGAGCCCTCTCCGGCCCAAAGGAGCAGGAAGAGGGTGTCCCGCAGGGAAGTGTCCTCAGTGTCACACTCTTTGCCCTGAGCATCAACGGCATCACCTCGGTGCTGCCGGAAGATGTTCTCGCTACGCTCTACGTGGACGACCTTTCGATCTCTTTTGGCGCGGCCCAGATGCGAACTCTGGAGCGTCGACTCCAACAGGCATTGAACCGCGTCTCTCGCTATGCCGAAGCGCACAGGTTTCGGTTTTCTTTGGCCAAGACTAAGGTGGTGCACTTCTGCCGCCATCCACGGCTCCACCCCGACCCAGATTTGTTTCTTAATGGGGTGCGCCTGGATGTGGTTGAGTCGCACCGTTTCCTTGGTCTTGTATTCGACCGACGCCTCACCTGGGAGGCTCATATTCTCAGCCTTAGGGTTTCTTATTCCTGCGCCATGGATATTCTTTGTTCCGTGACGTTCAGCGCTTGGGGCGCTGATAGGGCTACTGCCCTACTTTTTTATTGATCCTTTGTTCGTTCGAAGCTCGACTACGGATGCAAGTTTTATGCATCCGCAGCCGAGCGTTTATTGCGAAAGGTGGACTTGATCCACTACACCGGCCTTCGCCTTGCGACCGGTGCCTTCCTCACTTACCCCATTGAGAGCTTACTAGTCGATGCTGGGCAGATGCCACCTGCTCTTCGCAGTGTACAGTGCATTATTCGCCTGTACGTGCGAGCCTCGCGCCTCCCTCAGTCGCCCTTTCACTGCCTCCGCAGCTGATTTCGAAGGTGCCTATGCCACCGAGAGACGCCAGTCATACCCTAAGCCCTTTGGGTTTAGGGCCAGGAAACTCCTTCGAGAGCTAGATATAGCTCTCGGGCCGGTGGCGCCCCTGGTTCTGCCCAGGACGCCACCCTGGAGGGTACCACATTTGGCTATTTGTCGCCACGCCTCGGCTCCCAAAGCTTGTACTGCGCCGGGAGTATTGCGTTCGACCTTTTTGGAGCACACATCGTGTCACGCTGGAACCCTGCCAGTGTATACGGATGGCTCCAAGTCCCAAGAGGGGGTCGGCTTCCACGCCGTATCCCCTCTGTTTGAAGTCAGCGGGGCTCTGCAAGGCGCTGCGTCTGTCTTCACGGCCGAGCTGGTGGCAATACACCACTCGGTACGGGAGATTACGCGACGTGCCCGGTTCGGAGACCGGATTATGATCTATAGCGACTCACAAAGCGCCCTGAGTGCTCTCGGGGCATTGGAATCTCCACATACCCTGGTTTGCGGTATCCGTGACGCTACGGTTTTGGCGAGCCGGGCAGATGTCGAGATTATCTTCTGCTGGGTTTCTGGACATGTAGGAATTGCGGGGAGTGAACGCGCCGATGAGGGCGCCAAAGAGTCCGCGAGGACTCTGCGCCTGGACCAGCGTTTCGCTCTTCCTCACACCAACTAAATGGCTGGAATACGGGCAGCTCTTCGGACTGCTTGGCAAAGAAGATGGGAGACGGTCGAAGGGAACTTGAAGTTGCGTGCCATTGCGCCGCGACTGTTCCCATGGACCTATCCCCCAATGCCGCGACGGCTTCAGGTCGCTTTCTGTTGTCTCGGAATCGGGCACACTCGTGTGACGCATCGCTATCCGATGGAGCGCTCGCCAGTGCCCTATTGTGACGACTGCGTCGTCCCCCAGACTGTTCGGCACATTCTTGTCGAATGTCCCAGTCTGGGTGATCTTCGTGCATGATACCTGTCCCGGTACCGGGATGGGCGGGGTCACTACCGCCTGTCCCTTTTACTCGGACGAGTTCGTCCACATTGACTTGTGGACTTGTTGACTTTTGGTGGGAGGCCGGGCTTCTTCCCTTTATTTAAGAAGGTTCTATTTTTTTTGTTTGTTATTGCTTTCTTTGTAGGTTGCATGCTCCTGCACCGGGGTGAGGGGGACCTCCCCCCCCCCCCCGATGCCGGAGATTGTTTCCTAATTGTTAAGTTTTTCACATTTTTATCATTGTTATGTTTTCATATTTTTATTTTAAAGTAGCCTAGTTCTAGGCTGTCGTGTTTCCAGCGACTTATGCCCAAGTGGGCAGTTGCCAGATGGGCTCTATATAAAAAAAAAGAAGCATCCCCGTGGTTCGTGATATCCGTGACGCCACGGTTTTAGCGATCCGGGCGGATGTCGAGCTGATCTTCTGCTGGGTTAAGACATGTAGGAATTGTGGGAAATGAGGGCGCCAAAGAGTCCTCTAGGACCGGGCAACCTGACCAGTGTTTCACTCTTCCTCACACTGACTACATGGCAGGAATATGGGCGGCTCTTCTTACTGCTTGGCAAAGAAGATAGGAGACGGTCGAAGGGAACTTAAAGTTGCGTGCCATTGCGCCGCGACTGTTCCCATGGACCTATCCCCCAATGCCGCGACGGCTTCAGGTCGCTTTCTGTCGTCTCGGAATCGGGCACACTCGTGTAACACATCCTCATTTGATGGAGCGCTTGCCAGCGCCCTATTGTGACGACTGCCTGTCCCCCAGACTGTTCGGCACATTCTTGTTGAATGTCCCAGTCTGGGTGATCTTCGCGCACGTTACCTGTCCCAGTACCGGGATGGGTGGGGTCGCTACCGCCTGTCCCTTGTACTCGGGACGGATTCGTGCACACCGACCTGTGGATTTTTAGACTTTTTGTAGGAGGCCGTCCTTCTCCTCGTTATTTATTATTCAAATATGGATCGCGGTCTTCTTCGGAGGGGGAGGGCGGGCCTTCCCCCGTCGATGGAGCTCGCTCTATATTTTTTTTCAATTCCTTTGTTTTTCATTTGCTTTTTGTTTGTATTTTTTTGTTGTTTTCTTTGTTTTATTTTTATTAATTTGGCTTGTAATATAGCCTAGATTTAGGCTAGCTTGAGTATGGCGACTTATGCCCTAGAAGGCAGTCGCCAGATGAGATAAAAAAAAAAAAATCAACTGTCTACAGCGAGGGAGCTAGTAACCGAACCTAACTCTAACATAATCCCTAGCCTATTCTCTAACCTAATCGCTAAACTAACCCTTAACCTGACCTAAGCTAACTTAATATATTTAGAGAAAAAAAGAGTTTCAAATCGGGGCCACTGCGGCCAGATTGCTAAGGCGGGTTGATTCATCCCTCATCGAGGTAACTTTGCCTTAGATGTCAAGGCAAACGTTATTTCTAATAGCAGACACAGTTTTAACATCACGCACACTGAATAATCCCGTTCATATTTCCCCTCTGACACTTTGCATCACTGGCATTACCACTTAAGTCTTTCGTTGGATTGCTACTTAATTGGCATTTTCTCTCAACGTACCGACTCCCGTACCTCCCACAACCCACCCGTTTGGAATTAGGTTTCTTAAAGGAAAACTCAACTATGAAGGGAAACCCACTAACCTCCCATTGACCCTTCCATGTTTGGCCTAAAGGTTGTGTTTAACTAAAATGGTCCCCATACAAGGGAAAGAGATCCAGCTGGGTTTAACTAAAGTGGCATCAATACAAAGACTTGAGACCTACCTAGGTTTAACTAAAGTGGCATTAATTCAAAGGCTAGAGACCTACCTGGGTTTAACTAAAGTGGCATTGATACAAAGGCTAGAAACCTACCTGGATTTAACTAAAGCGGCATCAATACAAAGGCTAGAGACCTACCTGGGTTTAACTAAAATAGCCCCCATACAAAGGATAGAGATCTTCCTGCGTTAAACTAAAGTGACATCGCTACAAAGGCTAGAGACGCACTTGGGTGAAGCTCAGGGGCATGAGTAGAAATATCAAAGGGGACAAAAGTTATTGAGATAAGACTGTAAATTACTCGCAGTAAATTAACTAAAATTACGAATGTTTTCCCCTTTATTAAACAGGCATTATATGGGAAAGAGATGCTGACGTAATCATGCATTTTATATAGTAGAGAAAAATGGGGCGGAGATAGACTTCAATGCAAAAGGATTTTACTCTTCGGGGTTCTGATAAAGTTAACCCATTAATGCCCCATTATTTTACGTTAAAATATGTCATCATTTTAGGAATATTACAATTCAAATAGCATTAAAATGATTTAATTTCAGTAAAATCACATGGCAAATTCCTGTCCTATATATAGGTCAGCAGGCAGATGCCGGTGAAATTATACACACTCGTTCATTTTTGTTTATCGTCTTTTTTATTGGAGGTGGGTCGGTAGTGGGTCAAAAATAAATGGTTCAAGAACAAACAAACCGGGATTCATTTCGAAATTCGGGATCCCCGCAATACAAACGCATTCAAGAATGCAATTCTAGAGATATAATTATTAGAACGCAAGAATACTTTGGCACTAAATGGCACGTTTAGAGAAGGACGTGTGCATAAATCTATTTACCCACTGCAATGGCGAGTATTAGATTGATGCTATTTTATTCGTACACTGAGTTCTTTGTCTGTCTGTCCACTGTAACCCTGGGGAAACATTTATGTTTAATTCTTTAATAATTCGAAGGGGGTGCTAAAAACGACTGATTAGGAGTTTGGGGCTTATATTTGTTGATTATTAATACAAATAAAATGACTTCTAGCCCCAAACAGGGCTAAATTGACGAAAGCTCGTCGGCGTCTAGCTGGCGAAATTAGCCGCCGGCCAAGAAAATAGGTGAAAAGCTTGTAATGGAAATGGTGAAAAAGGTGGTGAAATGCAAATGTCTAGAATCAATAAAGCCCCAGTAGTCTTAATCTAGTTTAAGACTATCGAGTGCACTGGGGCGGAAAGAGTAACAGTCGAAACGGGCCCCTTTCCCCTTACCCGAAGAACAGAGGAGAAAAAACACTTTTCTCGATGGTAATTAGAATCGTAATGAATAAACGAATTCGAACGAACACGTTCATGAATTCAATGTCTAAGTCTAAACAGGGAAAACGACCCTATTTTTTACTTAATATTAAAAATCATTTCGAAAATGATATAATAATACGATTATTAGGCCAAAGACAAAGAATACCATCCATATACCTTACCAAACTTATATATCGGTAGATTACGGTAATGGTTTTAAACAACTCCATTAAATGTTTGCAAGAATAGGAGTCACAGTGTCCCATGGCGATACCAAACTTATCTTGATAAAATTTCCCATTAAAGGTAAATTTCCGAGACAAAGAAATGTGTTTAATCTAATTGGCGAGGGGAGATAAGGAGGGATAAAGACTTAAGGCGCTCTGCAACAAAGGTCAGGAGATCATCCATAGGGACATTAGTGAAAAGAGAAGATATATCAAAACTAATCACACTGGAGTTATTGTGTCAAGGGCGGGGGAGGGGGGAAGTCTACTAGTGAGACGGGAGCTATTTATGGTATGTGAATCCGAAATTGTCTTAATCGAAAGTTTCTTGCGCTGTGCGGGACATTAGGATAAATGAGACTATTTATCTGTCTTTGGACAGACAGGCAAATAACTCAATGTACGAATAAAATAACATGAATCTAATGCTCGTCATTGCAATGGGTAAAGAGATTTCTACGCATGTCCTTCTCTAATCATGGCCTTTAGTGACACGGTGCCAAAGTATTCTTGCGTTATAATAATTATGCCTCTAGAAACATTCTTGAATGCATCTGTATCGCAGGGGTCCCGAATTTCGAAATGAATCCCGTTTTTTTTTGTTCTTGCACCATTTATTTTTTATCTACTACCGAACCACCTCCGATAAAAAATGACGAATAAACAAAAATGAACGAGTGTATATAATTTCACCCGTATCTGCCTGCTGTCCTATTTATAGGACACGAATTTTCCATATGTGAGTTTTTAACTATCTGAGATTAAACCACTTTAAATGTAATATATTTTCATAAATTATGACACATTTTAATATGAGATGAAATAGGCATTTTTTAGGAAAAGTTTTTACAAATAAAATTTTGAGTTAGGATACACGTTTTGGAAGTAACTGGCTCCCATCATCAGTCAGAGAATTATAACAGAAATGGTTAAAGGGTTGAATCCTTGCACACCAGCCATAAAAACGGTGGTGGGCGTAAAAAAAAGGTATAAAGTAAAGCACAAAGGTATTTTGATAAACCATAATAAAATGTTACGTTATATATACACATAAATGCATATACAATACACATATTTGTAAATAAACACACATATGTAAGCAGAGATGGGACATACTAATCAGATGTCTCGCTGAATTCTAATTTTGCGGTTTTCTGCTAAACATTTGTACTCATTGGTACCCATTGGTACCTTCATCAGGGCAACGAGCCGTGAACGGAGTTCTTCACGTTGGATCTTGAAGAGGGGGAGATACATAACTATGGGGCAGGGTGGGGCGCACCGTTCCCGAAAGTACACAGGGTGGTCCCCCTCCCCTGTGAGGGATGTATGAGAGAAAGAGAACGAACCCACCTCCTGTAGCCGCTCTTTCTCGAATTCCTGGAGCTGCTTCAGAAACCCGACGTTGGGATTCGCGACATTTCGAGCGCCTTGGACCGCCTTCAGGGCGTCTCTCCACCTCAGGGACGTCACGCACATGACGTAAACGACGGCTACCGTCACCGAACGAGACATCCCGGCCAGACTGTAGGAGGAAATTTCGGGATAGAGGGGTATATTAACGGTCCTGGTTGAGGGGTTGGGATCTAGCTTGCTCTCGAATGCTCATCAATTCTCTTCCACTCTGTTTATTGCCTCTATCTATACGAAATAAATCGAGAGTGCCAAGAATTGTGAGAAAGCAGTGAAAAAGAAACTTCAATGGGGATCTTTGTATCTGCGAACACACTGATTTGTATCTGCGAACACACTGACTGGCAACTACAAGCCCCAGACTCCACAGGCAACCTTTAGGTACGTCTGGCTTCCCCCCTACTCCTCAGCCATGCGCTCCCCCCAGTAGTGGACCTACTTTCGTACTTATGAGCATTGTGAATCAAAATCTGAACGCAAGTACCTGTTTGAGTATTGCATATTGATCAATTGATGTCGGATTGATCTTACCTGTGAATATAATAACCCGAAGATAAGAACACATCTCCACCTTGTGAGCTCTCTTAGCAGTGGATAAGGATGTGTACATACATATTAAGACAGATTCGCATGTACAAACAGAGGCTTACGTCCAATAGGACACAGCTATAATTTGTTCATACCTGCGAACGTAGTGAATCGCTAGTACGAATACAATGGTGTCCCTGAAGTGGGAACACTATGCCGTCCAGACGTGAACCCCTTACCCGTTGATTATGGTGTTCATACCTGTGAACACAGTGGTCTTAAAAGTAAGAACAGACCCTAAAATTATGTAGCCCCCCTTTCTCCCCCTTACCAGTGGATGAGAATGTTGCCCCCTTTAAGGCGAGCGCCGTGGATGAAGTCGTTGCAGACGGGGAAGAACTGGGTGAGGTTCTGCCCTGGCGAATCCGATGCGATGATACACAGGTACTCCTTCTCCTGCCCCGTTAGGAAAACACGTTAGAAGATAGCCGATGTTGGGGCAGCAGCCCCTTAACTCCCCTCCTCACACACACTCATACACGTGTCCACCACTCCGGGTAAAATGGTGAGAAGGCAAAGTCGATTGAAATGGGCACAGAAAGGTGGGGAATAGGGGAAGTTGAAGGGATGAGGGAGGGCGAAGTATTGTAGCCGGGGAAGCGAGGTCTTATTGAAATTCAGAAGAGGTGTTCGAATATACGAACAGGAGAAAGGGGATGCATAAAGGAAGAAAGGGAGGGAGGGAGGGAAGAAGGAAGGGAGACAGAAAGGGAGGGAAGGGGGAAAGGAGGGAGGAAGGAATGAAGGGAGAGAGAGCAACGAATGAAGGAGAGAAGGGGGGGAGGGAGTGAAGAAAGGGACCAAATCTAAAGAAGAGAATTGAAGAAAGAAAAGGGGAAGCGAGGGAGGAGGAGGGAAGGAAATTCAAAGCAGCAAATTGAAGGGGAAGAGGGAGGGGAGAAGAGGGGAAAATTTAAAGAAGAATATTGAATAAAGTAAGGATGGGAGTAAGAAGGGAAGAATTTTAAGGAACAAAGGGAGGAGGGGGAAGGGGGAAATTCAAGGAAGGAAGGGGGGAGGAGGGAGCGAGGAAGCGAAAACTTTCAAAGAAAATATTGAAGGAAGAAATTAAGGGGAGCGAAGGGGAAGGGAGGAAATTTAATGAAGAAAGGAAGGAGAAGGAAGGGAGGAAATTCAAAGAAGAAAATTCAAGGGGGAAAAGGAGGGGGAGGAAGGAGGGAAGGGCGGAAATTTTAAAAAATAAAGGAAAAAATAGAGGAGGGGCAAGAGAGGAGTTTAAATCAAAAAATTGAAGGAAGAAAGAGAGGAAGAAAGGAAATCCAGTCATCACCATGGCAACGGAGCTAACGCACGAAAGTGGCGTTTCAGTAACCGACCATTAATAGGTTTTAAACCCCAATTTGAGACCCCCATTAATTTACATAGAAATAGGAGCAGCATTTTTACCCCCTTAAATGGGAAACATCTTCCTGGGGACATTATATTTGCCCCCATTAATGGCCCAAATCTAAATGAAGGGATCAGTTCCCGCACTAATGGCGAAAATATAAATAAATAGGTAATTTTTCCTATTAATGGAAGACATCTAAAGGAATACATATTTTTACTATTAATGGAACGAATCTAACTTCAAACCTGTTTTCACCCATTAATGGAAGAACTCTGAGCATAGGGATAATTTTTACTCACATTAAAAAAACTCAATAGGAGATTAATTTAGGCCCATTAATAGACGATTAGGATGTATGCCTCTCTTTATTCCTCTCCAACGTACACGAACATACGTGGACGTATGTTTGTGCCCACTAATATTTCACACTATGGGGACCTGGGTTCCGATGACCTCGGGTCTTGGGGACCAGGGTTCCACTGACCTGGGGATCTGGAAACCTAGGGATACGGTGATCAAGGACCAGGAACATGGAAACCTGGGGACGTAGGAATCTAGGTGCTTCTAGATCTCTGCTTACCTGGTTGTCATCATCAACATAACCCTGGTACCAGGATCATGTTGATGATGAGGTGCCCGCTACTACTTACGCTGTTGCACGGCAGCTTCCTCGCGTTGTCATGGATGGCTAGGATGTGCGTGATGCTGTACTTGTTCAGCTGCTCCTGGTCCTTGCTGTCACGGAAGTTGCCCACGTACAGCCCCGGTAGCACCTGAAGAAGGGGCGGATGGGGATTAGCTCTCTTCAAGGGGAGAACACCCGCATAAGCGCGGTGATATGGGGGAAAAATGTGAGCTGGGGAGGATTTCTAATGCCTCTTACTAGGGCAGGATTAGTAAAATCGTAGCTCTGTAGGGGACGTAGGGAAGTTCTATGTAACCTTAAAATATGAAACTAGTTAGCAGAGGCAGGAGGACACCCAGGACTCGAGGGAAGGGAGTCATATTTACTGCCTCAGCTTGCTGGTGCATGACCAGGGATACTCGAGGGCAAAAGAGGAAAGGGGCATTTCTTTGCACGCTAGATTCAACCTAATAACCCCATTGTGCAGAAACGAGTGGTATGCCCACTTCTACCACCATTAACGTAGGCAGGGGTCTGTATTCGATTCTGACCATGGAACCTAGAGACGCACCGTTCTTCAGGATGTCGCAGGCTGTTGTAAGACTCAGGATAGCGCAGTGGATTCACCGCTCACTATCAGTCATCCGGCGACTCATGAAGCTGTTCGCAACTCGCCTACACTACTTTCATTCATTCTTTATTTTTTCTTCGCCCTTCTATACTCTCTTTCTATACAAATATATTTAATATTTGGATGTTTTTTGTTTAAATAGTTCAGCAAAATATACATTGTGACTTAGGTCGAAATAATAAAACGTGTCATCTACGTAGCGGCTATGAAAGAAAAAACGAACATTAATGAGACAGTCAGCGAGACAAACATTTTGAGAATAACAAAAATATTTGCTGACGACGAACCAAGAACAAGAACCCTTCCTACCCTTTCAAGATATGCATACAAAACAAAAAAGTATACGACAAAAGAGCTGGTCCCAGAATAGCTAGTCCAAAAAGAAACCCCCCCCAAAATAAATGCAAGATTCAAGACGATTAGAAACCACACGCAGAACGAAATATCGACTAACGATTCTTTTTTTTTTTTGGCGTGGCATTAGCCATAATATTACTAACATTTTGAGTTTCGTTCATTTTGGTTAAAGTTTTAACGTTTAATATCTTATTTTATAAATAAACGTTTTAGCCATTTCGTATTTTCATTAAAGTTTTCTAAGAACTATGTTTGGTGCAAACTCTTTTGGAACTAATTCATTTTGGACTAGCGTTTCTGTCACAGTAACGCATTTTGGACTAGCGTTTCTGTCACACTAGCACATTTTGGACTAGCGTTTCTGTCACACTAGCGCATTTTGGAATCGCGTTTCTGTCACACTAGCGCATTTTGGACTAGCATTTATGTCACACTAGCACATTTTGGACTAGCGTTTCTGTCACACTAGCACATTTTGGACTAGCATTTCTGTCACACTAGCGCATTTTGGACTAGCATTTCTGTCACACTAGCGCATTTTGGACTAGCATTTATGTCACACTAGCGCATTTTGGACTAGCGTTTCTGTCACACTAGCGCATTTTGGACTAGCGTTTCTGTCACACTAGCGCATTTTGGACTAGCGTTTCTGTCACACTAGCGCATTTTGGACTAGCATTTCTGTCACACTAGCGCATTTTGGACTAGCATTTCTGTCACACTAGCGCATTTTGGACTAGCGTTTCTGTCACACTAGCGCATTTTGGACTAGCGTTTCTGTCACACTAGCGCATTTTGGACTAGCGTTTCTGTCACACTAGCGCATTTTGGACTAGCGTTTCTGTCACACTAGCGCATTTTGGGCTAGCGTTCCTGTCACACTAGCGCATTTTGGACTAGCGTTTCTGTCACCCTAGCGCATTTTGTACTAGTGTTTCTGTCCCACTAGCGCATTTTAGACTAGCATTTATGTCACACAAGCGCATTTTGGACTAGCGTTTCTGTCACACTAGCGCATTTTGGACTAGCGTTTCTGTCACACTAGCGCATTTTGGACTAGCGTTTCTGTCACACTAGCGCATTTTGGACTAGCATTTCTGTCACACTAGCGCATTTTGGACTAGCGTTTCTGTCGGTCTAGCGCATTTTGGACTAGCATTTATGTCACACTAGCGCATTTTGGACTAGCGTTTATGTCACACTAGCGCATTTTGGACTAGCGTTTCTGTCACACTAGCACATTTTGGACTAGCATTTCTGTCACACTGGCGCATTTTGGACTAGCGTTTCTGTCACACTAGCGCATTTTGGACTAGCGTTTCTGTCACACTAGCGCATTTTGGACTAGCGTTTATGTCACACTAGCGCATTTTGGACTAGCGTTTCTGTCACACTAGCGCATTTTGGACTAGCATTTCTGTCACACTAGCGCATTTTGGACTAGCGTTTCTGTAACACTAGCGCATTTTGGACTAGCGTTTCTGTCACACTAGCGCATTTTGGACTAGTGTTTCTGTCACACTAGCGCATTTTGGACTAGCGTTTCTGTCACACTAGCGCATTTGGGACTAGCGTTTCTGTCACACTAGCGCATTTTGGACTAGCATTTCTGTCACACTAGCGCATTGTGGACTAGCGTTTCTGTCACACTAGCGCATTGTGGACTAGCGTTTCTGTCGCACCTTCGCATTTTGGACTAGCATTTATGTCACACTAGCGCATTTTGGATTAGCGTTTCTGTCACACTAGCGCATTTTGGACTAGCGTTTCTGTCCCACTAGCGCATTTTGGACTAGCTATTTTGTTGACTAGCTGTTTTGGAGCTATCTTTTTGGGGATTAGTGGTTTGGGGGCGTACCGAAGACCCTAAACATAAATATTGAATTATAAATTTAGGTTTATATTAATTACACAAAATCCAAATGACTTCCTTTGTGTAGCACTTATAGTAAAAATGCTAATGTACCTCATTATATCTTTACGCTAACATATACTAGGTCATCAAATTGCTAAGAGCACTAATTGACTAAGACTAGTTTTCTGTGGTAATACTTTAATAAATCCACCAAAGTATTTTTTCCCTCCATCCTGAAAATATCTGGCCCATTATGGTATGTTGTATTGACACACATGGACTCAAATATTTCCCATAGACCAGATGAGCATTCCTGGTGCCTACTAAATGGAGTTAATACGAGCGCACCAGGACAAATAAAAATCAATTGATGGAGAAACAGCCGACTTATAGACAAGCACAGCTATTGCATTTGTAGCCAACAAAACTGAAGTATAGATCAATACTTACGGTGTGGTAATTAAACAATACCACAATGATAGAACATCTGGTAACTCTGAGCTTAGCCTATATCACAATAATTCCAACCTAGAGCAACTCTGAGCATATCTTATATGAGATTAATAGCAATTTATGGCAACTGCAGCGTAGTCTATATCATAATAATAGCAACCTCTGGAAACTCTGTTTAATTAATATAAACCTAAATTTATAATCCAATATTTATGTTTGGTGTCTTCTGTACGCCTCCAAACCACTAATCCCAAAATAGATAGCCCCAAAACAGCTAGTTTAAATGAACTGGCAATAATAGCAACCAACTCTGGGCGTAGTTTTTATCATAATAAGAGCAAACTCGTCCAACTCTGAGCGTATCCTCTATCACAATAATAGCAACCTCTACAAACTCTGAGTAGAGCAGCAGAAGTTGCGTAACTAGTATGCTGTGTTACATGGATGACCTTATTAATGCAGTAGATGAGGGGTACTGTGTTGATGTGAATTATTTAGATTGTGAAAAGGCATTTGACAGAGTCCCTCATCAGGGATTGCTATCCAAACTAGAAGCAGCAAGCATAGATAGAAACTTCTCCGGTGGATAGAGGGATTGTCTTAGAGGTTACATAGAGTGTCAGTCCGCAATGCAGTTTCGGATTGGCTACCAGTGGTGAGCGGTGTCGCCAAGGGGTCAGCGTTGGGTCCCATTCTCTTCCTGGTATATATCGATGACATGGTAAATAATCTTGAGTCGTCAGTTAGTCTGTTTGCGGATGATGCTAAGATATATAGTACAATCAAGACGGAGAAAGGTGTTGAGGCCCTGCAGCTAAACATGGTACGCCTAAACGAATAAAGTGACAGGTGGCTGTTGACCTTCAATTTTAAAAATGTAAATCTACGCATATTGGGCATGGCAATCAGCAAGCGGATTACCAGCTAAAGGGGAAGCTTTTATACAAAAAGGTACACAAGAAAAGGATTTTGGCATCATTGTGTCAAATAACCTCAAGTCATCAGTTCACGTCGCCGCAGTAGCTGCCAAGGCCAATAGGGCATTGTCAAAAGGAACTTCACTATCCTCAAAAAGGAGATACTGCTCCTACTTTACCTCGCCCTAGTGCGTTCTATCTTGGACTATGGTCTCTAGGCGTGGTGTCCTTATATGGTGAGGGATATACAAGCATTAGAGAGAATTCAGAGGCGAGCGACCAAACTTGTGCCTGAACTCTCCCAACTACCATATGAGGAAAGGTGCCACGAACTGGGTTTGCAGACACTACAGGATAGACGAAGAAGGGAAGATATGATACAGGTGTTTAAACTGATCCACGGCTTTGAGGATATCCCATACGGCAAGTTCTTCCGTCTCAGCACTACCTACCTTAAAGGACATTCACTGAAACTATCTAAGCCGGACCACTAGAGGACTACCCTGAAAGGCAACTGGTTTAGTATTAGGATAATAGACCAATGGATTGCACTCCCAGAGAGTGTAGTGACCGTGTCATCAATTGCCTCATTCAAAACCCTGTATGATATCCATATTAAAGATTACAGTAGAGGCTGACATGTCTTAGAGGTGGGGATCACAACAAGAAGTACTTCTTATTTCCCCAATCTCACGATTAGGTAAGCACAATAGTAGCAACCTATGGTAACTGAGCGAAGCCTCTATTACAATGATAGCGAGTCTTGCAACTCTATTCGTACGTCATTTGAAGCCTCGCCCTTTCATTCATTGATAAAAAGGGTGCCGCGGCGCCGTAAACAACAATCAAGCTCTTTTGTTATTGCCTTCAATAAAGCAGTGCCAAATTTCATCAACCTCATCGTCTCTCTTGATTACGGGAATTAGTGCGGAACAGCGTTATATATTGGCTTAGGAAACTGAGCGCCCCAAGAAGACATCAGATTTAATGAAGTCACGTTTGAGGTTTTCAACCGCTGTAGATCAAAATTCGTAAAAAAAATTACACCTTGTAATTAATCACGTGAAGGAAAGATCTGCTTTTATGAAGAGGGAATTCGAATTATAATGACTTTATTGAAAAAAAAAGTTAAATATTTAAATGTAATATCGATTTGTAAACTGGCTATATTTAGATATTATCCTTAACTCTATAATTTAACTTGGTGAATTTTTGAAATTTTTTAAAATGTTTTTTTTGCTTAGTGGACAAGTAACCTTTCATGTTTTTGAGTTTAGGTTTATTTGAAACTTTTGTATGTTTCGAGCTTTTATCAAAGTTCTTTCTAAGAGTTCAGAAAAATAAATATAATTATCGAATGATTTGGAATGAAAAAAGATACAAATCGTGAAGTTCAAAAAGGTATTAAAATTAGAGCTTTGGCGCTTTTTTACTATCATTTCGTATATAAAACAAATTTAGATGAAAAAAGAGATCTGACGAAGGTTTTTCTCTATATCAAACCGGGTGAAGTAACTTAAAAAAAAGGTTTCAGGGTGTCTATGTTGAAAAAAGTGTTTGGAAAATTCTCAACTATATATAAATCTTCAAGGAATAAAGACAATATAATAAAAGGTGAAATAACTTTAAAAAAAAAATGTTTCAGGGCATCTATGTTGAAAAAGGTGTTCAGGGTGTTAAAATAAAGAGTCTATAAAGGGGATTATAAAAAGCGGTTTAGAATAGCAAATAGGCCGTAAGCCACACGCCGAAGGAGTGCCTGTGGAACCAAGTTCTTTCTGTAAGAAATAATACGAAGTATGGCTTGCTAACTATATAATTTATCTTTATTAGCGATAAATAAATTTTAAGAAAGGATAAAATTTAAGGTGCAAAATATTCGATTTATTCTTAGGGGAGAGGATAGTGAGTAAAAGAAGCTAACACATCCGACATGGAAAAGGAAAAGAGGGTTGTTCGTAATAGTCTCCCCCGTCCCTCGACATCTGTCTACCCTTTCCACGCAAGATCTTAAAAAGCTTTCAGGTGTTGAGGAGAAAGAGATAAAACAAGACAGCCCCTTCGACCGGTGTAGTGGCTTCACTCCCAAGATCCCCATAAAGGGTCGACCCTTTTGCCATCTTTGGAGCCACCCTTGGGTTACTTCACCTCAGAAAAGAGGGTTGCCCCCCTTGCGTTTCATCAGCGGCCCCTCCAACCTCCTTCTAGCGGAGAGGAGGTTTAATCCTCTCCCAAATCTACGTGTGTGGTACCTTCCTCCCCTCACTCCTTTCTTTGGAGTCGCCTATGGACGACTCCATCTCTGCACCACCGGCGATCCCCCCTTTCCTTTCACAGGGGACTGCAAAAAAAAAACCACTCGCGGTGGGAGAGGTTCGATTTGACTAACCCCCTTAGAGGAGCAAAGGATAACAAGAACCCACCGGGCCGTGCTCCCCACAGTCGTACATTTTAAGTTTCTGCCTCCCCCCCCCCCTCTTTCCCAGCCATAAAGACAGATCACCACAAGACTGAAGAGTCTTCGATTGGGATACATGATACCTTTTGGGAGGAATGGCCCCATGGAGGCCTCCCTAAGCTGGGCATAGTGCGGGAGGTACCCCAGCCTCAGACGGCAGGATCTTCCATGGGGGCTAACCCAGGCTAGGTGCCAAACATCGAACCTAAATCATACCCTGTGCAAGCCTTTCCTCAGGTAGCGACTCCCCGATGACTCACAAAGAGAGGAGGAACCACCTTCCCGACTGGTACCACCTTAAAAGCAAAGCCATTCTCCATCTCGGAGAAGGATCTTACTGAGGCCGGTCCATATGCCTGTCCTTGTCTTCCGGGGTTGAAAGAAGGAGATTCACTCACCACTTTCTACTCCTAAAAAGAAAAAAAAGAAGACAAAGAGGACTAGGGGGTTCCTCTCCCTCTGCTGGGGCTTCGAGGGAGGATGGGTCCGCTACCACTTCGACAAGCGACCGGGCAAAGATCGGCACGTCCGTCCCCGAGGCGCCATCGGGCGAGGGAGGCCAAGAAAAAGACCAAGGTCGCAAGTGTGGATGTCGAGATTATCTTCTGCTGGGTTCCTGGGCATGTAGGAATTGCGGGGAAGGAGGGAGCCAAAGAGTCCGCGAGGACCGGGTGACCGAACCAACATTTCGCTCTTCCTCACACCGACTACATGAAATGAATACGGGCTGCTTGGCAAAGAAGATGAGGGACGGTGGAGGGAAACTTACAGTTTCGTACCATTGCACCGCGAGTATCCCCATGGACCCAACCCCAATGCGACGACGACTTCAGGTTGCTTTCTGTCGTTTCCGAATTGGACGCACCGTCATTTGATGGAGCGCTCTCTTGCGCCCTACTGTGAAGACTGCATTGTCCCCCAGACTGTTCGGCACATTCTTGTTGAATGTCTCAGTCTGGGTGATCTTCGCGCACGTTACCTGTCCCGGTACAGGGATGGGCAGTGTCGCTACCGCTTGTTCCTTGTGGACAGGATTGGTTCGTGCACACATCATTATGGACTATCTGTTTTTTTCCTCGATTTTATTTGACTCTATTTGGTGTTGGTCGCATGATCCTGCGCTTGGAGAGGCAGGCCTATCCCCGACGCCGGAGCGTGAGCTCTTCTTCTTGTTTTGCTTTGTTTGTTTTTGTTGTTTGTTTTTTTTGGGGGGGGGGATGGTAGGGGTACTTATTTTAAATTCAGCGTAGCCTAGTATTTGGCTTGAAAATGAGTACGGTGACTCTTACCTTGTAGATAGTCGCCATACAAGCGTTATGAAACACTGATGACTCTCACTAGGTACAGAAAATTAAAAACTCTCATGACTCACATTAAGTCCTGAAACTTTCATGACTCTCACTTAGTCCTGAACATTCAAAAACTTTCAGGACTCACTTAGTCCAGAACATTCAGAAACCCGCATGACTCTACACATAGTCCAGAACATTCAGAAACTCTAATGACTCTCACATAGTCCAGAACATTCAGAAACTTTCATGACTCTCACTTAGTCCTGAACATTCAAAAACTTTCATGACTCACTTAGTCCAGAACATTCAGAAACTCTCACTTAGTCCAGAACATTCAGAAACTTTCATGACTCCTACATAGTCCAGAACATTCAGAAACTCGCATGATTCTTACATAGTCCATAACATTCAGAAACCCGCATGACTCTCACTTAGTCCAGAACATTCAGAAACTCTAATGACTCTCACATAGTCTAGAGGATTCAGAAACTTTCATGACTCTCACATAGTCCATACCATTCAGAAACTCTCATGACTCTCAATTAGTCCAGAACATTCAGAAATTCTCATTTAGTCCAGAACATTCAGAAACCCACATGACTCTCACATAGTCCAGAACATTCGGAAACTTTCATGACTCTCACATAGTCCAGAACATTCAGAAACTCGCATGACTCTCAATTAGTCCAGAACATTCGACAACACTTTTTACTTTAACGCTTTGTTTTGGGGTTTGTTGTTTTCCCCCTTTTAGATCTGAGATACATTCACTATCCGAGCTTAAATAAATCTTTTAATGTTCACTCAAAGGTTTGTTTGAGAGTTAATAAGAAAAGGATGCAACTTTGCATGCGGCAACTAAGCGAATAGGAAGAACATATCAGTGTAGACCAGTGGTTTTCGACCGGTGGCCGCGAGAGCCAAGTGAGGGCACCGCGGGAGCGACCAAAAATCATTTTTAAAATGCCGCAATTGCCCCCCCCCCTCCCCAAATACATATATATTTCAACTATTTATATAAAAAAATCTAATGATCTTTGAAAGTATTTTGAAACTAGATTCCCTGCATTGTGCAACCTAAGAACAATGAAAAGAGAAAGAGTGCAGACGGTGAATGAAGAAATGAGAGTTGCCTTGTCAACTCTACGTCCCAATATTAAAGAATTATGTTATAATCATCAAGCTCAAATTTCCCATTAGACTTTTAAAGTTAAGATTTATTTATTTTCAATTTTTTATTTCCTATTTCGATTGAATTAGGTTAAATGTCAATCGTGGCTAATTTTGAAGTGCTTTCCAAGTAGTTATGTATTTATACGTAAATTATATTATATTAGGGTGCCGCTGTTGCTTCTAGATAACAAGTAAGGTGTAGCAGCTGTTTATAGATAGCAATTAGATGCCACTATCATAAAAAGGTTGAAAACCACTCATGATGAGTCAGCCTTATGTTCTTTATGACTGACTCTCACAACGACTTATGACGTCACACAGAGAGACAAGGTTCAGATGCAAGTTGAGAGTCACTTCCGTTCTTGACTTTTGAAGTGTCTTTTTACTCTTCAGTTTTGTGCCAAACTAATCTTGCAGCTTGTATGCAATAAAAGAACTAGGTTGTTGTGCACAAGTCTAAAACAATATTCGATTCTTGATGCTCCATACGTTAGGGCTTGGTATTGGCCATTACTAGACGACCGGTATTAATTGATTTCTAATTCCAGAGTGACTCTGGATAGGTATTTTAAATAGGCCGACTTTTATTTTATTTTCCCGAAGAAATATGATTATGGATAGCTTCTACAATTTGTTTACAACAAGATCTTTGATCTATATCTTACCCTCTTTGTTTTTTTACGAAGCCTAAATGGCGCAAGTTGTGTAAAATCGACCTTTGGTTTATCCTATTATGTATTTTGCTTCTTGATAGCAAATTAATTTTAAAATGTTTTAGATCGGTATTAAAACGCTAGGTCTGTAAGACTTCACCCATATAGGGTTGTATTATATTAAAAAAATATAACTTTCATAATTTCTCGCCATAACTTTGACCAATATAATTAACTTAAATGCTTGTGCTTGTTGATGACTGCATTCTCGCGGTGAGGTTGACTTAGGCCTGTAAAGACATGCACATATATGTCCCTGAACCTTATTAAATGAGCTACGGCCTAAGTGCAAACACCGCTTCCTATTACAGCGAAGTTAGGTTAGTTATATGATGGAGTCCCTATTTGGTTCGCCTTTACGGCGGCTGTCATACGGTGTAAGTATGCATGTAGGTAGCGCGATTTTCCCCTAGCATAAAAATCCCCTCCCCAATTGCCACTCTCCTAGCTCGGGGAGCCTTCTCTTCTACCCACCCTATCGCCTCTACTACTCAGGCAATATACGACACATTCTCATCCCACCTAACCTTACCACTTCGGTCCTTTTCCTCAAAAACTTCCTAAAATGATGCCCTCGTTGGTTTCGCTTTACAAGAAATATTAAAAAACTGTCATGCGCCCGCGTCGACGCGATGCGTTCAGAGCGACTCCCTCGTCTGCATTGCTTTTCAAGGTCAAGGTCACGATAGAGGCATTTAAATGTGCTGTGAATGGAGTCTCGCGCGTACCAAGCTCGCACGCGATTCTCGCTTAATAGGAATGCAAGGGGGTCTAAATAACTAGACCCGATCGCAAAGTAAATGGGCTACCAGTGATGCTGGGGGGTGAATACAGACCAGGGGAAGCGAAGGAGGAAATAGTGAAGGTAAGACGACTAAATGATCAAGTACAAATGGACCCGACTGATCAAAGGGATCGTGTATGGAATTCCTGATCCTAGTTACAAGGTTTGATAGTGCTTATCCTAGGTTAGATTTATAGGGTTATTGGTTACCATTGGGCAAGTGGTTTGACAGACAGGTAGTAGTAGTTTCAAGGAACTGTTTTTAGTCAGGTTTTTTAAAGGAAGTTAAATTCGCTCATTTCTCAGTGTGTAGTGGTGGTACCCTTAAAGTCTTCTTGTATTCTTCCACTCGAGAATATCGGATTAAGTCCCTTTTACAAAGATAGAATGGTGATTAATGGTACAAACAACCGTGTCTGATCATCGTTGGTGCAAACACCTACCTAACTACCATGATTGCCTGTTGGTTGCTATTTTATTTTTAACTTTAATAGGTGGCCAATCTTATGGATTTCAGGGGTCCAGTCACTGCAAATTTTACAAAGATAGAAAAGGTCTTAATGGTGATTAATGGTAGCAACAACCATTTAATATCGTTGTTGGTCCGAACCCCTACCTAAGCTACCAAGTTTGATTGTTGGTTACTGCTTTAATAGATGGCCATTTTTTTATGTGTGAGGGGATGCCCTCGAAGGACCAGCGTGAGAGGAAGCCCCGCTGCCTCGGAATATCCCTTTCACCCCCTTCGCTCTAAACCACGTGCTCCTTGACGTGGGAAGTTTAGAATCTTCGGGAAGGAAGCAGTCCCGCGCTGAGTCACCCGACCCAGCTGTATTTGCTTTTGGACGCTCCTCGCTCCCCCTCCCTCGCAATAACGCCTAACTCTCGCCCCCATGAATCCCAGGCATGCCTATTTCCCCACGAGCGCAGCCGTACTAACCCTACCCCCATATCATGAGGCAAACTTCGCTGTCCGATCCGACTCCTCATCTAGAAGTAAGTTTACATAGACTGACGTCGAGAATCCTCTAGGGATGGCCATGCCCTGGGGCTATCTATCGGACCATCCACCCGGCTATTAAACCCTTAGTCCGCCATTCCTCGAGGAGATTGAGAGTCCGCCAGTCCATCCGTTCAGACCGTTTGTCTGTTCCCAGCAAAGTCCTGCAACACCTGTTCGAGTCGTACCTCGTCGTTAAGATCTCACCAGAAGATCTCCCTTCGTGAAGTTTTGGCCCCTGTTCAGAGGACAGCTATTGAGCCCCCTTCTTCCCGGAGAATTGTACGGCCCCCCTAATCTCGGATCCCCTTCAAGACTCCCGTTCCTTCGAGTCTGAGATTACCTGCCGATCCGCAGAATCGTCTCGAATTGAGATTCCATCTCTCTGTAGCAGAGTACATCTCATTCTTCAACAAGAAGTAATCAAAACCCCCATCTACGAGTCTTCCTCGTTAGGACTCTCCAAACTATCTTCTCGAAGACCTGTGACGTTGGTCTCCCCCCCCCCCCCCCCCTCAGATCACCACCATGCTTCAAGGTAAAGCGATCTTGTGCTGTAATCCCCTGATTACACCTCGTCAATAGTCCCCCGCATCCACTTTTGAATTGATTTCCCGCTTAATCGTAATTAATCTCTTTTTCGAGTTAACGTTAATTTTGCTCCTCCCGCTTAAATCTGTCATATTATAAATTGTCACAATTAACTATCTTTATCGAGTAATTTGTTCCCCCTTATATATATATATATATATATATATATATATATATATATATATATACCGGGGGTCCCAGAAAAAAGTTAACCGTACTTTGAATTAGTATAACTCAAAAACTATTGGAGACTTTTGGATCCTGCAAAAAGTGTTTTATTTACCAACTATTTATCTGTCGATTCTGGAAATTTCATTAAATTCCCTTTTATGATATTGATACACTAATGGGTTTAGTGGAGGCTATCAAAAATATGTTTGCGCAGGGAAGTAAAATAATGAAACGAAGCCTAGGAAGGCTAGGCCACCGTGCACTTTCAAGAGAAGCGTAGGGAGCCTAAGTAGCCTAGGTCACTGTGCGATTCTTCAAGCAAAGCCTAGGCCATTTTACAGTGGTTTTTCAGCCACGCTATGCTATGGTTTAGTCATTATTGCTTACTAAGCAAATCAAAGCGTTTCTGTGTAAAACTTTACTTCTATAGAACCTTTTTAATCATGCAAAAGATCAACGCGCATTTACAAACTTTATTAAGACTGGCATTATTAAACAAGTACAAGATTCATTGCAACAACGTTTTCCAGGTAGGCACCCACCAAGCAAGCCCACAATCGGGAAAAATGTTCACAAATACCAACATGAAGGAATATGCTTAAATCTAAACAAAGGTCGTTCGGGTCGTATGAGAATAACAGAAAATATCGAAAATGTTCCGATGACACTTCTTCAAAATCCACATGTATCAGTCAGAAAGAATGGGTTGCAATTGTCAAAGTCATCATTTAACTACATTATTAAACATGACTTAAAATGACATCCCTATAAGATGCATGCGAGACACCAGCTTCTTGAAACTGATTTTCCTCGTCGTAGACAATTTGAATAATGGCTTCTCCATAAACCTGCTCGTTTCTTGGAAAACATTGTGATTGGTGATGAGGCAGCCTTTTTCATGAATGGAAAGGTAAATAGCCATAACATTCGGCAATATGCGCCGCTGAACCCCCATCCCCCCCCCCCCATCAGCATTAAACTTTGACACACGTATTTGGCAGCAGAATGTGTCTCTGCGGATCGAAATATGCGGGGATGGCTATCTTGTCGGCCCATTGTTTTACGAGAATAACTTGAATGGTGCTGCCTACCTGAGCATGATCAACGAAAGGATCTTCTCAGAACTCCGTCAGATTTACGGCATTCAATTCAATAAACTTTGGTGGATTCAGGACGGCGCACCAGCTCATAGGCAGCTTGCTGTAAGAACAAAACTAAGAGAAACGTTTGACAACCGCATTGTCACGCTAAATCATGCAATTGAATGGCCCCCAAGATCCCCTGACTTAAAACCGTGCGGTTATTTCTTATGGGGATATCAAGAGAATAAAGTGTATTCTACTCCAGCACAAAGCATCAGCCAGTTAAGCGATAGTATCACACGTGAAGTCAATAGACTTAAGGAAAATCACAAGTTAATCAAAAAGGTTGTTCAGTCAATGCGATCAAAAGCGCAACTGTGCTTGGGAAAAAATGGAGGACATGTGGAAGGAAACGGTGCTTAGAAATTTAAAAAATGAATTTCTATTACCCATATGAAGAGGATATTGTTAAAAATGGATTTAAATATATTTGTTGATATTAACTTCGAAGTTTCATTATTTTACTTCCTTGCGCAAACATATTTTTGATAGCCTCCACTAAACCTATTAATGTATTAATATCATAAAAAGGGAATTTAAGGAAATTTCCAGAATCAACAGGTAAATAGTTGTTAAATTTGTTTTGTTTTGTAGGACTCAAAAATCAAAAATCTCCAATAGGTTTTGAGTTATACAAATTCAAAGTACGGTTAACTTTTTTCTAGGACACCTTGTATATATATATATATATATATATATATATATATATATATATATATATATATATATATATATATATATATATATATATATATATATATATTATATATATATATATATATATATATATATATATATATATATATATATATATATATATATATATATATATATATAATATATATATATATGAAAAGAAACACAACTTGCACGCGAGTCAAAATTGGCCAATCTTTATATGGAGTTTTTTGAATCCAAAATACTTCCCCAGACCAACATAACCCCTATTTCATGGATGCATTATGTTGATGACATTCTTTGTTTGTGGCCTAATGATCTTAATATCAATATTTTGGGGGAAAAAATCAACACGTTAGTTTCCTCACTTAAATTCACTTTAGAAAATGAAAAAGATAACACCATCCCCTTCTTAGATATTTTGATCCCCTGAACAGACCAAGGTTTCAAATATGAAATTTCTAGAAAACCTACAGCCATTGACTCATACATCCATTTCTATTCCTATCACCATATTAGTATAAAAAAAAAAGTGTTTTCTCTTCCATTTTTCTCCGTGCCCTGAGAATTGTTTCACCCGAATATTTGGAAAAAGAGGTTGATAGGATATATAATATAGATTTAAATTTGTGTTACCCTTTCTACGTACTTAAAAATTGTTATAATTCTGCTAAGCGTTCATTTTATCAATCTAATCGTAACATCCCTAAATTTCATGCCAAAAATGTATTAGTTTTACCTTTTAACCAAATTTTCATTAAATTACCTCGTTTACTAAAACCTTGGAACATAAATGTAATTTTTAAATATGAAAACACTATCCATCGCCTTCTCGAAAAAAAATCCCCCCCTTAAACCAGGCATTGTATATTCTATTGGTTGCAATAATTGTGAAAAATGCTATTATGGACAGACAGGTAAAGAATTGAATGTTAAACAGCACCAAACTAATGTCCGTAATTTTTTTCAACAATCTGGATTATTTTTACATAGCTATAGTCAGGATCATACTATTAACTGGAATAGTGCTAAACCTATTATTAAATGTACAAACTACATTTCAAGAAATATTTTGGAGTGTATCTCTATTAATACTTTCCCAAATTTTAATATTAGCCCTGAATTGTTTAGCCTAGATCCTATCATTTCTAATTATATTAAATGACAAATTAAAGTATTTAAAGAATTGTACCCCCTAGTTAGGGTTTTGATGCAGGTAGCCGTTTAACCCCTCACTCCTTACTATTTAAGACATTGTCTCTTCTGACCTACGATATTCCATGAAGAGGTCTTTTAGAATAAAGACGAAAGCGCTCCGAATCGTTTTTCCATTTTCCTTGTGGGTGTTATTTATCATATATATATATATATATATATATATATATATATATATATATATATATATATATATACACGAGTATTAGTGTAGTTGGGTAGCAGTCTTTCCTGAATGCAAATTTTGTTGAAGACCATTGTGCATTTTGCCTTAATTAATTTCCTTTGGCAACTTTCTCTTCTTCTAACTATCTTTTTTATTCCATCTTGTAGATGGTGGATCACTTGTTCAGTATTCATCTCTTTTTAAATGAATGCATTTGGTAAAAAACAAACTAAATTGCTGAGCTTTCGATCTTATTCGATCATCTTCGTAGCGTTTGGAAATGTTCTTGCCTCCTTTACCGATGTAATGAGTGGAGTGAGGATCTGACAGAATGAAAGAATTTATTTAGGGGAAGAAAAGGTAGGTCTCGCGGTTACTCCTCCCCTCTGTACCCCTCCCACGATCGGGGAGGGGGGGCACAGAAGAGGAGGAGGCCCGCGGCCGACTTGCTCCTGGAAAAACTCCCCACACTTCTGACTCTTAGTTCAAGTGAACCGATAGTAAAGTGCATAATGGGAAGTCCGGAACAAGCTTTAGAAGAAGGTTTATAGCTGTGGGAGACGGAAAGTTTTGAGTTAAGAGAGGACAGATTGGTGAGGAGGTAGATTGAGCAACCGCAGTAGTCAAAGGTGGAAAGGGTGGAATACCCTTGCCCGAAGGACAAGGGGGACCTGCTGATTAACGTGGATTCCGAACCACCGTCATGCATTTACTCATCATTCTTACTTCCTTTCTCACACTTTTCGCACCTATGTAACTCTTACAAAAGCGGGAGGACCGCCTAATCTCTGTTCCCTTATTCTCTTCATCCTTCATTAATGTGTTTATTGCATCATTCATGCCGTTTTGAGTTATCTTAGCTCTGAGCTTTGTTTATGTATTCTTATGTTACTTGTTTTTACTTTCCTTACTTTGTTTCACTTTCTCTTGTTATTATCACTTTTTCACTTTGTTCACTTGTTTTACTATTAACTTTCACTTCACTATCATTTATGTTAAACTTTTTAATACTATAGTTCACTTATTACACTTTTAGTTTACTATGTTCGTTTTATTTCTGTTTTTCTCTCTACTTTCACTTCACTATCCTTTTTGTTAAACTTTTTAATATAGTTCACTTATTACACTTTTAGTTCACTTTGTTCGCATTATTTCTGTTTACACTTTTGATCTGTGTTGTCTTCTTAGTCGGTTGTTTCTTCCTATTTAGGTTGTTTAAATTCGGTTGTCTTATTAGGGTATCAATCTGGTGTCTTGGTTGGTTATTTCGTTGGGTAAATATCTTTATCGTTATGCTTGTTTCTTCTCTCTTTTTGAATTTCCACTTAAGTAAACATGGGAACCTCCTCGATTCTCAGCTGTTGTCTGCCGCTGGGAAATCGAGTGTTAGAGGGTACTCCAGCTCTAGTGTTTGTGTGCTCTGCAAATATCGGAGGTAGATCGTCTATCTTCCTCCATATTTTCTCCGCTCTGTTCCTGATGTTGATATTGAGCGTTTCTAATCCTGGTTCTTGGTGTAGATCCTGTAGTCTTCTCCTCAGAAAACGATTTTTAAGGGGTATTTATTCCGCCTAGGTTGAACGTAACGTTAGAGGAAATGGGCCACTCCTGTGAGTGGAATTTTAAAATAATTTTAATGCGCGATTCCAGCTTGTCGCTTGACTGTTGATGGCCGGCTTATCTTTGTTTATAAAAATGGCTTCTAAGATGTTCAGCCTATCTTATTGATCTCTTTTCTTTTAATAACGGTGTTATCAACGAGCATATCTCTCGTTAGGCTAATATTATTGTCACTCTCCATAGGATTTTTAGGCCCTCTGCTTTGTAGATGCATAGTTAAACGTCTTGAAAGTGTAGTGGTTGTCATGCCAATGAATTTTGAGTTGTTATAAAGCTTACAGTCTTTATCGGGGCAGATGAACTCGTAAACTATGTTGGTTGACTTGAAATTCGAGCAGTTTAGGCAGCTGTTTTTTCTCATCAGGAGATTGCTGGCTTTTGTTGTTTTATAATAGATGATGAGTTGGATATTATCTGTTTGATTTTTAACCTTGATGTTACGGTTAATAATCTCCTTGATGTTTTTTTCATCTATTTATAGGCCGTGGACATCTGGTTTCTGTAATACACTTTGATGTTGTTGACTTCTCCCCGATTACTTTCAGTTTTATCCGTATCTTTGCAATGATTATTGAAGTTGTTTATCAATCATGCTGTTTGAGAAACCATCATTCACGAGTATTTGCTTTACTCGTGCAATCTCTTGGTGGAAAAGTTCCAACGTAGAGCAGCATTTATAAGCTCGGCGGATGTACGAGTATGAGCCGATTACGCTTATTTTGTATCTTTCAGGGCATTTATTCTCTACATTGAGGCATCTTCCCATGTCCGTACTTTTCCTATGTACTTTAGTGATGTAGTTGTCTTTGATGTTATGAACCTCAACATCCAAGAAAGGGCGTTTATTGCCCGTGCTCAATTCATAAGTGAATTTTAGCACGGAGTTCTCCTCAAAATGCTGCTTGATGTTAACGAGATGTTCTTCGTTTTGGACGTTGATATAAATGTTATCTACATATCGGCAATATGTGTGTGGCTTGTTTTCCATGATGTCCAATAATCTCTCCTCGAGTTGACCCATGTAATAGTTGGCGAAAGTCGGCCCTAAGGGTGACCCCATAGCCACTCCATCCACTTGCGTGTATAGATTACCGTCGGGTGTTTTGAACGGAGCCTCTGATGTGCATGAACGTAACATGCTCCTTAAGATGTTTGGGTCAAGATTTGGATGGTGGTACACGTTTTTGTATAATGATATATATATATATATATATATATATATATATATATATATATATATATATATATATATATATATATATATATATATATATATATCGCCCCATTTATTATATATATATTAAAATTATATTTTTTGGGGGGGGGGTTGTTCTTTATATATCCTTTGAAGTGCAACTTGGCAAGCCACTAGATAAACCCCGGTTAACCATAAATCGCACTCTGTATTAATTGCCCCAAAGTATATCACAGGCGGCCTCGGGTCGGCTATCTGCCCGTTCTTGTGTATGCGACCTTGCGCCGAACGAGTCTTCACAGGCATAGCTCGACATTATAGATTACATGGGTCTAGTGAGTACAAATTGACCTATTTTTGGACTCGTCACAAAATAATATGGTGCGTCCCCAAACCAAACTTGCTCACCAGGTCCTCTTCTCAACTCCCTCACTACAAAGCGGGTTGCATTTGGCACACCAAAGATGCTTAATAATTTACTCTTATTGTATAGTATGCTCCCTTACCTAAGTGTTAAAACAGATCGTCGTTCACACCATTAGAGACGCGGATAGTTTAGTCAGATCCATTTTTGACTACGAATTGGACTATATTTGGTGCACAAAAAGTAGTCTAAGTTGAGGTTAAGGTGATTTTGCGGTGTTGAATAGAGGTGTTTACTATATCAACGAGTATGGCCACCTTCACACTCCATCGGGTAAGACTGGGGGACGCTCTTCATCCACACCAACCGAGTGACTGTATCCAATAGACCAATCGTACAGTCCTAAAACGAACTCTATCAAATGGGTATTTGGTAACCTTCACTTTTGTCGTCGCAGTACACGGGATCGTTTTCCCCTTCCAGTGCGGACACGGGATCGATTTTCCCTTCCAGTGCGGACACGGGATCGATTTCACCCACCCGTATGGCGCATTCTACATCTAAGCTAAACTGCACTGCATGCAGTGGTCGTATGCGGCTATGAAGGTGGCTGGCTGTCCATTGCTATACAGAACGCATACCATCACTTCGTACAGTGTATTCATCTTAATTATGTTTAAGTTGAATTTAAGTTCATTTTAAGTTAACTTTAAGTTAATTTTAAATTCACTTTAAATTGAGTTTAGGTTCACTTTAAGTTGATTTTAAGTTCACTTTGAGTTTAAATTGAGTGTAAGTTCACTTTAAGTCGAGCTTAAGTTGAGTTTAAGCTAAGTTCAACATGAGTTTAAGGTGTGTTTTAGGTGGAGTTTAAGTTTTTGAATGCGTTTATTGTAAGTTTAAATTGAGTTCAAGTTCACTTTAAGGTGAGGTTAACTTGAGTTTGAGGTTAGCTAAATTTTGATTTTAAGGTGAGTTTAACTTGAATTTTAGATAAGTTTAGTTAAGTTTATCATGAGTTTTAGGTGTATTTTAGTTGTGTTTAAGGTTTAAATTGTTTAATGTGAGTTTATTGCAAGTTTAAATTGCATTGGTGATTTTCTCGTCTTGGTCTACATCTTGCCCCGAGCTCTAAAAACGCACACAAATAAACCCACAATGAAACGTACACCGGTCTCCAAATACTTTCAGAAGCTTCCCGTAATAACTCGGCCAAAATTTCTCCTCTTCGGGTTGCTAAGCAACGGCCAAGACTCGAATGACTTGCATCGATGGAAGAGAGGGGGGGGGGGGGGAACACATTAATTTCCATCAGGTAGGATTACGGCAAGACAGGTTATTATGTACCTGAGGGGAAATGAATAGGCGTCAACCAATTAGTTGTCAGAAACTCGCGAGGGGAAAATAAGGCGTTGGTATTCATGTCCCAGCGATTGGAGGGGAATGAAGGGTACGCGTGAGGTTTCTACCGCACACAAAAAAGGATGGGACCCTACTATCACCATGGTTACGGTAATAGATGGAAAGATGAGTAATATCTAAACGTTCGGTTATCGTGGCAACGCGAAGCAGCGAACCTCAACGCGGTTTGTCAAATGAGCATTTTATGATAAGGGGAAATTGATGCGCCGATCATTTTGTTGTCCTGGGACATAAAACCTTATTTTCATGCTAGACTTTGAGATGGTTACATCCAGGGACAAGGTCCAGCTCACCTGTTTCCCACACAGTACTCCAGGGAAAGAGGGGAGAAAGGTGGACATGGGCAAGACAGCGATAGGGTATATTGAAAATCAATGGAGAGGGGTATTCACAGTGGATTAGGATAGAAACGGCAACCTTTCAATTGGTTGGCATCTAGTAGAAAAGAAACACTTGTTTCAGTACCCAGCTATGGGTATGGTGACGGCAGGTGGTATTCACATCATGCGTACACGTATGTACATCTTAGAAGCTGGATTTCTTTTCCTTAATGGAAAGAGGATTTATCGACACTAAAAACAACATATTTACTTACATCGCCCCTCGTAGCTATTCGTTCACATATATATTTAGAGCTACACAGCGTGTTGGCGGAACTGAGTTAATTCCTTCCCCATCTCTCTCCCTCTTTCACCACGATCGATTCTGAGGTCACTTTCAAAGTTTTACTCACCTCCTTGTTTTACTCACCTTCTTGTTTTACTCACCTCCTTGTCTCTGAAGCGTACACTCAAAATCGCACTTATCTACCGCGCTCCTGAGCATCCCTCTGGCAGTTTCTTTGATGATTTGGATGAACTATTTAAAATGTCTTTCACTGACCCCTCTAAAACTGTCTCTATTCAGGCGGTTTTAATTTACCCCATCAGAATACCTCGTATCACCGAATTATGGATATTCTTAAACATTAATCTCTCCCAATTTGCCACATACCCCATCAAGACACTGGGAGATATACTTGACATTGTTGTTTCCTCCTCTCGGATTCTTAGCCACGCCATAACCGACCCATCCACATCAGTTTATGATCACTTCCTCATCCAGTTTTGTTTCTCTCTTCGTCATCCATTAAATCTGACAAGTGATATCATCGTCGGCTGTCCTCCATTGATTATCAAATGATGTCCATGGATCTTACCTCGCTCCTTCCATCGTTAAGTAGCATCTCTCCTTCTTCAGCATCAATGGACTTCATCATGTCCTCCGGTCTTTTTCGGAATCCTCTACTCCTGCTTTGATATCCATGTTCCTTTTCTCCCCGACCTTTTCTCGTCGTCAGTGTGACCCTTGGTTCTCAACCTCTATTTTGAATGCAAAGAAACATACAAGTCTGTGAACGTCGTTTTTAGGGTACCTGTGCTATTACTACGGAGAATACAACATACTATGTAGCCTACTTCTTTACTACTCACTCCTAACCACTCCATTGTGAAATCTGTCCGTAAAGCCCACACCCGCTGTAGTCACGATGGTAACAAAAACAATCCACCCAAAGTTCAAGTTTCTTGCTCTTATTTTCCCACTGCCGCCTCAGCCCACAACCCCTCACCCCTGCCTCCTTCTGTATTCTCTTCTCTGACAAGATAGTTCATATGCTTTCTATGATTCTATCTGGCAGTATCCCTATAAACTAGGTAATTCCCCTTTCCTCCCAGCCCGAACTCATTTCTCCGGCATCAGTGTCCCCTAAAGAAATAACCTTTCTCCTTGTCTCTTAGCAAAATATCAGTTCTTTTTTATACTGCAATTTCTAGTCCAATTCTTTCCAATTGCATCATTGGTATCTTTTATAACTCCCTCTAGACAGGTGTGGTACCATCGGATTTCAGACACTGCTGTGAGCCCGATCTTGAGAAATCCGATCTCAGCAAACCACTCAACTAGCGTTCCCTTCTAAAGTTCTAGAAAGTCTGATGGAAGCCCGGATTCGAAATCATGTATTTGACCGCTTTTGATGGATGGCTGATACTAGACAGCATCCTATTCTGGTACTTTTTATCTCCTGGCAGCATTTGATACTACTCTCAATCTCGTCTTGACTCTTATTTACATCTGGGGTATCTCGACCGGCCGAAATGGATTCTGCTGTTTCGCAAGGTTGGGTTCTTGGACCGCCCCTGTTTGGCATTTATCTTCTTCTCCTTAGTATTCTTTTGCATCGTGTTGGGGATATCATTTCACCTCTATGCTAGACAAGTAGATGATTCCAAAGGTCTACTGTTTAAAAGAATTTCGACAAGTAAATAATTCTAAAGGTCTACTGTTTAAAGAGCTTCGACAAGTAGATAATTCTAAAAGTTTACTGCTTAAAATAGCTTAGACAGGTAGATCATTCTAAAGTTCCACTGTCTAGAATTATTTCGACAGGTAGACCATTATAAAGGTCTACTTTTTAAAATACCTTCGACAAGTAGATCAATCTAAAAGTCTATTCTTTAAAATATATTCAACTAGTATATAATTCTAAAAGTCTACTCTTTTAAATCGCTTCGATAAGTAGATCATTCTAAATATCTACTGTTTAATTAAAATAGCTTCGACAGGTAGATCCTTCTAAAAATCTACTGTTCAAAAAGAGAAGTTTAGCACTGCGGTTAAATTGGAAGCGCGCCCACAAAATACTCCAAGTATCGTTCATAGTAAAGAAATGATTCCACCTAACATTGCCAAAGCACTTTATTTTTTTGTAAATACCTCTATTAATGAATATTTTAAATACCTCTATTAGTGCATATTTTAAATACCTCTTAATGGATATTTTAAATACCTCTATTAATGCATATTTTAAATACCTCTTAATGGATATTTTAAATACTTCTTAATGCATATTTTAAATACCTCTATTAATGCATATTTTAAGTACCTCTATTAGTGCATATTTTAAATACCTCTTAATGGATATTTTAAATAGCTCTATTAATGCATATTTTAAATACCTCTATTAATGCATATTTTAAATACCTCTATTAATGGATATTTTAAATACCTCTATTAATGCATATTTTAAATACCTCTTAATGCATATTTTAAATACCTCTATTAGTGCATATTATAAATACCTCTATTAATGGATCTTTAATATACATGTGTCTAGTGTATGTATGATCTTTTACAAAGGTTGGGATCGAATTCCTGTGCCTTTCTTTCACGTTTTCTATTCTCGTTGTCTTATTTTACGAAGCCTCAGCGACCAAAATGGAACTGCATTGTCTCCATTTTTGTTGTTGTTGTTTTTGTGTGTTTTTATCGCTATCTGGTGACTACCTCGAGGGGAACAGGTCATTGCAATTATCTTTCAGCCTAAGATTAGGTTAGATTAAAACAAAACAAAAGATAAAAAGACTAGACCAAAACAAAAGCAAAAAGGAAGCACTCTTCCCCCTTTCCCCCGGTTTCTGTAATTCTGGGGGAACCAGACCCCGATTAAATCCACCAGCACGCCCAAGGGTCTTGCAACGATGTAGAGACTCACTTCATCTATACCGTCATGCATCCACCTCCCATGGGTGCCGTTCTCACCCCAATAACTTGCTATACCGTATGCGTGTTCTTTCTGTCTTAACGGCCGTAAATGCCCTTCTGGTCCCAATGCCTGCAGGAGGATCTGCCACTGTCTTCCACACATCTTCAATTCCTCCAACTTCACCACTTTCTTTACAGTTCTTTCCTTACCATCCTTTTGCAGTTTAAGACTTCCTTGTTTATTTAGCTTTAAATTCGAGGGTCAAAAATGCCCTACCGTAGTTTTGGAAGTAAGGCAGACTCATCCCAAACTCACCGTCCAGATCTCGCAACAGCAGTAACCCCTTCTCATTCGCTAGCACGCCTTTCCCGCGCCCCTTGAAGCAGTCTACATTTCGACCATATTCGCCCGTTTGATTTTTTTGTTTTTATTATTGTATTAAATTTCCAGTCTTTTATCTATTTATTAGGTTTCCTCTCCTTAAAAAATCTCAAATTTAACTATATCTCCCCCATGAATCAATTCAGTGTTATTAAAATAGAATACTGCAGAGTGACGTTATAATAAATGCACCCCTGCGGAGTTTTGTAAATTGAGCTAATGATGCGAAGACTAGAGCCTTTATGGCTGAATTTCCCGCCATTCTTGGTTCTAAATGAGACGCTGCCTCAGCGATTCGACCACAAAAACAAAAGGTCACCGGTAGAGAGACAGACCTGGAAAAAATCCGATCGTTATACTTGTCACGTCAAATCCATTCCCACATGAATCGCTCAAGCGACACTATAATAGACGATAATATCTGAGAGAGACGGACGAAAAATTGTGGGCCTTCGTTCATTGGTTGTTCCCAACAAAATGCTTCGCAATTTAAATTTATGAAGCCAGCAGTTAGCGAATATACGCACGCATGTACGTATATATGTATGTAAATTTAACAGGCTCGAGATAGTGACAACAAACACATTAAATATAGAAATCCACCCCAAGTAGTTCCCTCTCCAGGGTTCTCGGGCTTTTCCTTGCTCTCCCTAACTCCACCACTCTTCCGAATGCCTCCAGACGCTAAAGGGGGGGGGGTAACCCCTGTTAGGATTGCAGGGCTTATTGCACAGTCTTACACGTGTGTCTGTGTCAGCGTGCATGAACGCATGCAAAGCAAAAGAGAATAGTTTGGATTTCCTTCCGTATTGGGTTCCCCCCCCCCCCTCCTCTCTCTGGCCCATTCTAGGCTATTGAAGATAGAGCGAGTGGTTTATAGTTCATGAGTATTTATGGTTGGTGAGGGTGTTGTGCGCTTACGACCGTCCTGGACAGATGGACGAATATTGTCCTTCCCCACCTCCTCGGCGATCAGCACAGTAGACACGCTGGTTTATGCTTTCGTATGGGTAGAAGGTGTTTGGGCTCGGACTCCTTTCCCCTAATCGTACACCAACTCCCCCCTTTCCCATTGCTTGAAACCCCCTTGCAGGAGGGATGAAGGGACACTTTTCATCACAAGCTGGAGGAAGAAACAACTCGCTGAAACCCCTATCTACCCAAACTCCTGGTCTCTGGGCAGAACCGTTGTGAAGCTTTGAAGAAGAAGGAACCGTCTACACTCAAACTCTCTTCAGGCGCTGGGACTCGGCCGGACGGAAAACTTCTGAAGTGTGCGGCACCGCGAACGACTCCTCCTCCCAAGTATGATTCTTGCCCGGGTTCTCCGACCAAGCTAAGTTTTATACCCTCTTTCTCGCATCGATTCTGTAAGTTCCCTAGAATTCCCATCAAACTCCCTCTCCCCTTTTCTTCCCTCTCGTATAAATCCATTTCGGAACCATCAAACTTCTCTCAAACTCTCCTCAAACTACCCTTAAACTAAAATCTAACTAACGAAGGCATTCGGAACTAAACATCGTTTAGAAGAAGTTCTCTGGAGAGCTCACTCTACTTTCTAACTCAATTGGACACTAATGTCTCTCACCTAAGCGCCACCATCTTGTTTAGCCCTGCCCTGCTTTCGGGATAATAATTCTAACACCCCCCCATTTTTCTCTCCCAACTTCACCGCTTTATTTACTTCCCTCCCCCACACAAATGTCCCCATTGGTTTCACCTGACGCTAATGGCGCTGGGTTCGCTGCCTCAATTAGGTGGCGCCGGGGTAATTGTCCATATATTTGTGTGAGTGCGGAATGAGTTTATCGATGATGCTGTGCGCGCGAGTGTGTGTGTGTATAGTGGTATAGTCATCAGTGTGTGTATGTGTGATTGTGTCTGTATGTGTGTATGTGTCTGTAAGATTTTGTTAGGTTGTGAATGTATTTGTGTGTATGTATAATTTGGTGCGAATGTCAGTGTGCGTACATGTGGGTGGTGAAGTGATGCGACTTTGGTTCCATCAGCAGTAACCCCCCTGTCCCCTTTACCTAACTCCTCCCGACCATCACCGTCGCCTCGTTGTGACGTAATTACGCCATTACACCCCCCCCCTCTTCTTCCCCTTCAAGAAATCCTCCAGAAAGCAGGTTGCCACGTGGGAGAGTGAGGGAATGGCACTGTCTGACATCTCATGGGATTGTAATGGTCTAAAATGTGATTCACCGCATAATAAAACCCCCACGAGGATCCCAGGGTCCCGCGAATCAACCAAGAAAACGGGGCACCCTCGAAACCCTACTCCCGCGGAAGATCTCATGGTGCAGCGCATGTCGACGAAGGACCGACTTGAAAGAGCACCCGGTATTTCAGATCAAGGCCGAGAAGAGTGACTTGAATATGTCTCGTCAGACTGTCTCACGTCGCTTGCGTGAGGTGGGACTTATACTACACTCCCCTGCTAAGAAACCATTCGAAAGTAAAAAGAATAAAGCGTCTAGGTTGGCCTTCGCTACTGAGCATATCCTGTGGAGTGCTAAAAAGTGTTTTTTGAACGACGAAAGCAAATTTAATTTGTTCGGATAGGATGAGAAGCAGCGCGTAAGGCGTCATACAAGTAAAAGATTGAATCCCACATCCACGAAAAAGACGATTAAATTGGGAGGTGGCAGATGGTGTAGAGTATACAAGAATCTGTTTCATGAACATGTGATCCCCTGTCTCCGAACATCGGGAGGACGTGAAACAGTTTCCATGCAGGACAATGCTCCGAGCCACACAGCAAAGAGGCCGAAGCAGTTCTTGGATACTGAAAATATCGCTGAAATGGCCTCCGCAGAGCCATGATTTAAACCCGATAGAAAACCTATTTGAAGAAACTCGGTGAAAAGGAAACTGACGAATGTGGAAGTTCTGTGGCGAAGATTGGAAGAATAATGGATTAAAATCACACCCGAACAATGTAGTGAAGTTCCCCGGCCGAAGATGTTCTCAAGTTATTAAGAACAAGGACCTACATAGATCTTGTTACTATTTTGGTCAGTTGTCTATGAGATAATTATGTTGTTTTTGTGCTTATGGCTGCATCTATACTTATCGTTCTCTAGTTTTGGACGCCTCGTTTCTTCAAATGCACACTACTTTCTCCATAACTTTTTATCCTCTGTTCTATAAATTGGAAATTAAACGAGTATTTAAAAAAAAAAATAGATTTCGGTATTTTGTTCTCTAGTTTTGGACGGTAATGTAGAGAAAATTATTATGCAAATGCACTTATGGCTTTCTAAATTTGTTTTCAAATATTTGACGCATCATATATATATATATACTCGTATATATATATATATATATATATATATATATATATATATATATATATATATATGATAAATAACACCCACAAGGAATATGAAAAACGATTCCGAGCGCTTTCGTCTTTATTCTAAAAGACCTCTTCATGGAATGACGTAGGTCAGGAGAGACAATGTCTTAAATAGTAAGGAGTGGGGGGTTAAAACGGCTACCTGCATCAAAACCCTAACTAGTGGGTACAAATTATTTAAACACTTTAATTTGTGATTTAATATAATTAGATATGATAGGATTAGGAGAGAGAGAGAGAGAGAGAGAGAGAGAGAGAGAGAAAAAAAAAAATATATAATGCAAATGAGCAATAAGACATGAGTTGTTTTTTTTTAAGGTAAGAGAAATGGAGATTGGAAGAAGACTAGGATCAAAGAAAGCAAAGAGCGGCACAATGAAGCAAATCCTTTACTGAGAAGACAGAAATAACGCTAGGTTGGGAAAAGAGTTTGAAATTCCTGGCCGGGACTCGAACCCGGGTCTGCTGATTGCCGATCAGATGCTCTACCGTTAAGCTACCAGGCACAGTGAATCAATTCCATCCAAAGCGTTACCCTATTAAACCCAGTATCTCCTTAGGATAGGAACCTCCGAGGGATTTTTATACCATATCTTCTCACCCGCTCACAATTTAAAGGCTCATTATCCATGTCGACATACAAAGAAAAAGCAAATACAAGTTCTGCGGGTGGTAGCAACCACCACAGGACTTTCTCCATATTCATTTTCTGCCTCTATGGTTTTCAGGCTAAATTTTATGGTTTGAATAAAATGATATATAACCCGTAGTATCTTACGTCTTGAAAAAGGTAGAAATTTTTAAAGTGAATAGTCGTAGTATAGTGGATAGGATAGTTAGGATAGAGTGGTGAAGAGGAATGAGTAAGAGTTAGAGTTAGTTGCTGGGTGACCAGCCATCTCTTTGATTCTTAATCTTTATTCTTCCTTGCTATTCTTCAGAGTTCTTTGTTGGGGCTCTCGCGCCTCTGTTAGTATCACAGCCAAAATAAATGTATTTTTAAAATTAAAAAATATATATCAACTAGATTATGGCTCTGGGAGGTAACAGCAGAGGTGGGCGCCGCTACCATTTTTTTTAAACCGCTATCTTGCTACTTTGGCTAGCTGAAACTGCTACTAGCGCTTTTTCAAAATCGCGAAACCGCTACCCGCTACTCCGCTATCGCTATAATAAATTTCAAGGTAAACTACTGTATATTACATAAAAAATTAGCAGTTTTATTGTAAGGAAACGTAAAATAGGTAGCGATAGCGGTTTTTAATTTTTTAGTCCGCTACCCACTACCCGCTACTTTTTGCTTACAGAAACCGCTTCCGCTACCATTTAGAGAGTCCGCAAGTAGCGGACTAATGTAGCGGACTTCGCAACTCTGGGTAACAGTTTACTCAGAGTAGCCGCCTTCGGCTTCTACCACGTCTTTAGGAGTTCTCCGGAACCAACGGATGCGTTCTTCACTGTGTCTCTAGGAAGATCTTCGAACACCTCCTTGATCTTGGCCACCAATTCGGCCTTGTTGCTCCAGGAAGTGCGGTTGATGTCTTTCTCAACAGCGCCGCACACATAGTAGTCCATGGGATCTAGGAGGTCAGAATGTGGGGCTGGTGAAGGCGAGGAAATTCTCTGACAACCACTTCTGTCTCTTTCCAGAGGCATGGCCTTCCAGCAACAACCCTCTCCAGCTAGTGTTTGAGTGCAATCTCCACCAGCTCTACACAACCGTCTTAATTGAGTATAAACCCCCTTCAAATATGTGGGGCGGTATGGTGACATGCCTCACTGGAGACACATCCACAACTATCACTGTTTGGGGTAACTTGTGGGAAATGAGCGCGCTGATGAGGGCGCCAAAGAGTCCGCGAGGACCGGGCGACCAGACCAGCGTTTCATCTTCTTCACAGCGACTACATGGCAGGAATACGGGCAGCTCTACAAACTGCTTGGCAAAGAAGATGGGAGACTGTCCAGGGAAACTTAAAGTGCCGTGCCATAGCGCCGCGACTGTTCCCATGGACCTATCCCCAAATGCCGCCCCCGTAAGGGGCGCGGCGATTTGCCATCCTGGCCGCCGTGCTGACGGGATCCAGCGCTCCGTCCGGCTCCAGTTTAGCCTCTCTTCCTTCCTTCAGATAGCCTGTATTTCTCGCCTACCTCGTCGCTTATCATACAACCTCTCCCAGAACTTTCTCTGGTCAGCCTCTAATTTCACAGTGTAGATGCTGACCTTCTCAGCCAACCGTCCCGGATCGGGGCTGAAGGGGGAGGGGACAATGTTCCCTAACCCCTGAGCTCCGGTCTGGGGTGGTTGGTTTTTAACAACCTGCTTCATCCCCACTCATACCTTCCTCACATCCCTTTTCCACTCCTCTTAACAATCTATCTTTTTTACGCCGTGTCCAAGGTGGAGCCGCCATGTCGATGGACTGCCAGGCCACCAGGCGGGAGGGGTGGTCCCAAATGGCGGCGCCTGGCTCTGCCGGGCCTGTAAGCACCTCTTGCAGTGCGGGCTACTGCGAGAAGTGATGCGCGATTGCGTCCCGTGATACAAATAGGGTCACCATGCCCAATGATGAATTTAAAAAAAAACCCTCAACTTCCCCTGTAACATCAACGGAGCCGCCCTCGTGCAGCTCCACCGAAAAAAATAGAGGTCCCCCCACTTGTGCTTGCGCAGGGGACCCTCCATATCTCTCTAACCGGAGAGGAGGCTCACTTCTCTCATTCTACGGGTGTAGGGGACTCCCCCTCACCCCCTTCTCTGGAGGTGCTTTTGGGTACCTCCCTCTTTCCAGCGGCAGTCCCCTCTGTTCTTTCCAAGGGGACTGCCAAGAAAGCCAGCAGGCAGCCCTTAGCCAGCCGCTCCACATCGAAGCGGCTCGGTAGGGAAAACCCCCTTAGGGGGGAGAGGGAAGCCAGGCCCCTTCGGTTGCTTCCCTCAAAAGAACTGCTGGCAAGAATTTTAAACCTTGCCGGGGTCAAGGCCTGTGCATCCCCAAACAAGACTGGCGACACTGCCAAGGGGACCTGCGATGTCCTGGGAGGGGATTGCCAACTGGAACCCCATCCTGTGATAGACATCGTCTTTGAGGAAACCCAGCCTCAGACGGTAGGGCCTTCCATAGGGGCGAATCCGGGCTCGGTGCCAAGCACCGAACCTGAATCCGCCCCTATGCAAGGTCCGACGCAAACGGCGGGGGCCTCCGAGGCAGTACAAGGAGGGAAGGGATCTCCTCTGACCGGTGCCCTTGCGACCACCAGGACCTTCTCCATTTCGGAGAAGGACCTGGCAGAGGTCGGTCCATCTGGCCTAGGGGCTTCTGCCGGCGGAGGTGAGAAGCGGGTTCATTCCCCTCCCTCCTCTCCTAAAAAGAAGAAAAAGACAAGAAAGACTAAAAAGACTCGGGGCTCCTCTCCATCCGTGAGTGCTGCGGGGACAGATGGGTCTGCTGCCACTTTGGTAGGCGACCAAGCCAAGATCGGCACATCCGGCTTCTCTGCCCCCCCCCCCCTGGCGCGGAGCCCCTGACTATGACAAAGACGAAAAGTGCAGAGGGCGGAGCCGCGATGATATCGGGGCCCCTCATTCAGAGGTTACCTGGCGTTTTCGAGCCCGCTGGCTTTAAGCGCTTCCTCGTTATTCGCTCCACTGATGGCACCATGTTGGCCAAGGGCAACATGATCCATCAGAGGAGAGGATTAGCTAGTGCAATTGGTAGAGAGCCGAAGGTGACCCGTTTCTCGGGCGGGAGCCTTCTGGCGAATGCGGCGAATCCCGCCGAGGCGGCCAAGATAAGTGCTCTTCGGACGTTTCATGGCACCCCAGTGAGTGTGACGCTGCACTCTACCATGAACTTTGTGAAAGGAGTAGTTTATGCGACTAACTTGTTGAATACTCCATTGAGGACATCACCTTAGAGCTGGCCGACCATGGGGTGGTCAAGGTCGAACGTGTGATGAGAAAATAGGGAGGGGCCTCGAGACCCACCCCTACACTTTTCGTCACGTTTGACTGTGACAAGCTCCCTGAGTCAGTGCGTGCTGGTTGGTATCGCTACCGCGTGAAGGCATTCGTGCCATTGCCGCGGCGGTGCTATTACTGTCACCGCTTTCGCCATACGAATCGATCTTGTAGACTTGCAAAGTTGGGGTCACCCGAAGTCTGTGTAAATTGCTCCAAGGCCGCACACGATAAGTCTAAATCATGTGTGGCCAATTGTGTCAATTTCGGAGAGCCGCACTCCGCTTATTCGAAGCAATGTGGTGCATATCTCATCGAGAAAGAAATCCACGCCGTTCAGGCCCAGGAATCGAATCTCATTCCTTGAGGGTAAGGACTTGGTCCTGGCGCTCCCGGCTCTGCCTGTAACGTCATATGCCTAAATAGTTTGGAGGGCACCCTCTGTTCCTGACCCATCCAGGCGAACGATTACGGTTGTTTCCGTGCACATTCGGAGCCCTTTTGAGGACTATACTCAACCCGGGCGCTCCCATGGTAAAGCTGGCGGCTAAAAGGTTTCCTACCCAGCTCCGACTAAAACCAGGGCTCCCTCCTCCTTCCCCAGAGTGACCGTTACACGTAAGGCGAAACGGCCACGCGCCTCCACTGAGTCGTTAGACTCACAGGAGGCAACACCCCTGAAGTTACTCTCTAGGCCATCTTCTGGGATTCCTAAAGCTGTCCCCCGAAAGGAGGACAGCAACAAAGGAGCTTCGGCTCCTTCGCCCACGACTAGTGGTGGAGCGAGTTGCTCGGAGACGGAGGTTCCTCGAAAAGAGGGCCCCCGACTCCGAAGCCGCAACGCCCGCCTAAGGTTTCGAGGCGGAGGGAGGAAAAGACTCGCATGGCGAGCCGAGCCTCCCCAAATAAGTCCTCGAAGGCGACAGCGCGCGGGGTTCTGCCTCCGGGAAGTGTACGGCCATTCCCGTGAGGGTCTTCTGTTCAAGGAGGGCCCCCGCGTCTCTTCCGAGCTAGGTCTCGAGGGCATATTTCTTCAATGGAATTGTCGTGGACTCCGGGCCAACTATGAGGAGCTGCGGAGGCTCATCTCGTCCCGTTCCCCGTTAGCTATCTTTTTGCAGGAGACCATGCTGGGCGCGTGCCCTCTTCCCGCCCTCCTGGGGTATAAGGGTCTTGCGACATCACTACCACAGGATGGCCGGGCTGGGGGATGCGCGGTTTACACCCGGCATGGTGTCTCCGTTCTTCCTTTCTCTTTAGATACCTCCTTTCAGGCAGTGGCTGTGCAGCTGCACCTGGATAGGAGGTATACTATCATTTCTGCGTACATTCCACCGTCAGCTGGCTTCGACGCGGGGGACTTCCGCCGCGTCGTGCCACGGTTGCCGAGGCCCTTTCTCTTGCTTGGAGATCTGAACGGCAGGCCTCCTCTCTGGGAAGATTACTCAATAAATCCCAGGGGACAAGTCCTTGCCGATCTGATCGAAGAGCTTGAGATAGGTGTCCTAAACGTAGATGAGTTTACGCATCACTGTCCGAGAACCGCTTCATTTTCTTGCCTTGATCTATCTTTGTGCTCTTCGGATGCACAGCCTGATTTTGATTGGGGGGTGGTCGATTACCTTCATGGTAGTGATCACTTTCCCATTCAAATATCATTTTCAGGGCAACTGCCGCCTGAGAGCCCACCTTGGTGGTGCTTGGCGCGGTGGCCTGCATTTCAGGAAATGACTGAATTATCTATCTCAGTCGAGGAGTTTAGGTTGGTAGATGAGGTCGTTGAGTTCTTCTCCGGCAACCTCATCGCCGCGGGCCTGACTACTATTCCTAGAACGTCTGGCCGTTTTGCACGCCGACCACTCCCATGGTGGTCGGCCGAGTGTGAGACGGCCCTCAAACAGAAGCGTTATGCCTACATGCGCTATAAGCGCCGCCCGAACGATTTCACTGTCGCTGAATTTCGTCGGGCTAGGGCTAGGTTCCGGTATATTTCGAAGCACGCCCACCACTCTTCTTGGCGGGCATACGTGTCTTCACTTAACGGGAAGACCCCTTTAGCAGAGGTGTGGAAGCGAGTCAAAAAGATTCGGGGCAAGTTCTCGCAGGACCCCCCTCCCGTTCTCCAGGAGAATGGGACCGCAATCTCGGACCCCGCGTCCGTGGCGGAATCCTTAGCAACCGCTTTTTTCCTCATTCTCTAGCCGGGATGCTGCTCCGCCAGCATTCAATGCACGTCGTCATTTCGCGGAAGGCCGCCGGCTGGACTTTACCTCCAGAGGCGGAGAACCCTTCAACGACAGGTTTACTGGGAGCGAGTTGCGCTCCGCTTTCGCTTCATGCGCGGACACCGCCCATGGTCCGACCTTGTCCCGTACGCCATGCTTCGACACCTGGGTGAGCGAGGCATCGCCAACAGCTTTCACTGCATCCGAGGCTGATCTCGACGGTGCCTATACGGCCGAGAGACGCCATTCATACTCCTCTGTTTTAAGTCATCGGGGCTCTACCAGGCGCTGCGTCTGTCTTCACGGCCGAGCTGGTGGCAATACACCACTCGGTACGGGAGATTACTGGCGTGCCCGGTTCAGAGACCGGATTGTGATCTATAGCGACTCACAAAGCGCCCTGAGTGCTCTCCGGGCATTGGAATCTCCGCATCCCCTGGTTCGCGATATCCGTGACGCCACGGTTTTGGCGAGCCGAGCAGATGTCGAGATTATCTTCTGCTGGGTTCCTGGACATGTAGGAATTGCGGGGAATGAGCGCGCCGATGAGGGCACCAAAGAGTCCGCGAGGACTCTGCGACCGGACCAGCGTTTCGCTCTTCCTCACACCGACTACATGGCAGGAATACGGGCAGCTCTTCGGACTGCTTGGCAAATAAGATGGGAGACGGTTGAAGGGAACTTAAAGTTGCGTGTCATTGCACCGCGACTGTTCCCATGGCCCTATCCCCAATGCCGCGACGGCTTCAGGTCGCTTTCTGTCGTCTCCAAATCGGGCACACTCGTGTGACGCATCGCTATCTGATGGAGCGCTCGCCAGCGCCCTATTGCGACGACTGCGTCGTCCCCCAGACCGTTCGGCACATTCTTGTCGAATGTCCCAGTGTGGGTGATCTTCGCGCACGATAACTATCCCGGTACCGGGATGGGCGGGGTCGCTACCGCCTGTCCCTTTTACTCCGGACGAGTTCGTGCACATTGACTTTTGGACTTGTTGACTTTTGGGAGGAGGCCCGGCTTGTCCCCTTTATTTAAGGTTCTTTTTTTTGCCTTGCTATTGTTTTCTTAGTAGGTTGCACGCTCCTGCACCGGGGTGAGGGGGACCTCCCCCCCCCGATGCTGGAGATTGCTTCCTAATTGTTAAGTTTTTCGCATTTTTATCATTATGTTTTCATATTTTTATTTTAAAGTAGCCTAGTTCCCAGGCTGTCGTGTTTCCGGCGACTGATGCCCTAGTGGGCAGTTGCCAGATGGGCTCTACAAAAAAAAAAACAATACCACGACGGCTTCAGGTCGCTTTCTGTCGTCTCCGAATCGGACACACTCGTTTGACGCATCGCTATTTGATTAAGCGCTCGCCTGCGCCCTATTGTGACGACTGCGTCGCGTCCCAGACTGTTCGGCACATTCTTGTCGAATGTCCCAGTCTGGGTGATCTTCGCGCACGTTACCTGTCCCGGTACCGGGATGGGCGGGGTCCCTACCGCCTGTCCCTTGTACTCGGGACGAGTGCGTGCACCTTGACTGGTGGATTTCTAGACTTTTGGGGGGAGGCCGGCCTTCTCCCTTTTATTTAACCAGTTTTTGTGTGTGTTTTTTTCTTATAGGTTGCACGTTCCTTGCTTCCTGCTCGTTGGCTTTCCCTTTTTTTAATATTTGGTGTTGGGTTTGAGTTTTTTTTGTGTGTTTTTATGTTGATTTTAAAGTAGCCTAGTACTAGGCAATTTTTTAATACGGCGACTAATGCCCAAGTAGGCAGTCGCCAGATGAGCTCTTAAAAAAAATTGTTTTGGGTAACTTGGTCTTCATAATACATGGAACTTCGCTTGGATTATAGGCAAGCCACCTGTTGTTCTGGGTGTTGTGAAACTTGTCCTGGGAGAAGTTCTTTTCGTCTGAGAAGAACCAGATCGTTCCCTGCTCAACAGGGTGCTTCAGCTTGTTCAGGGGCTTCTTTGACTTCGCCAAGCGGTTGTCCCTGGCCTTGACTGTTAGAATTTGTCCCTTGCGCCTCTTGAAGGAGTGGTAGCGAAGGTCCTCATTCATGGCCAGCTTCAATGTGGTGACTCCAACACCCATCTCCCTCGCTAAGAACCGTATTCCCTTGCTAGGGTCTTCCATCACCCTCTCCTGCAGGTGTTGGATGAATTCTGTCCTGCGGACGCAGGCAGAACGCCCGCTGTGTTCCTTCCTGCTGGCCAAGGCTTCGTAGTGGCCGTTGCAGCTACACATGTCACGTCTTTCAGCTTTTACCGCGTTAACAGAACATTGAGCATCAGTCGGTCATGATGTCGTTATGTTGATACTCGGGCCGAATCATCGTCATGCTGTAGGCAACTCATTCAAATGGCTTCCAGTCCTCCATTTCAGCTAACTTTTTCTCAACTAAAACTTTACTCTGTTTGCTTTCCAACACCTTTGAATTTTCACCCATGCATTAACCTATTTATGAAAAAAGGAGACATTAAAAAGCGTCAAATTTAGCTCGAACAATATATATATATATATATATATATATATATATATATATATATATATATATATATATATATATATATATATATATATATATATATATATATATATCATAAAATCGGCCCACCATGGCGCGGCAACGATGTTGCGTTCGAAAAATTCAAAATGATATTTGGCCCTGGTGTGGTTCTGTATTTACGCTCATGTACGTACACGCGTGGTTTTTCAGTGTATGAGAACCTTCAAAAGCACACAAATGTGTTTGAATCCATAGTTTAGGGCACTTATGCTCTGTAGTGCGAACTCGTCACGTGTAGGTTTATAATAAACAATATTTAATACACAGGTTTTAATACTCAGGTTTTAATACACAGGTTTCAATACACCGGTTTTCATACAAGGTTTTAAGATAGCTTTTAATACACAGAAGTTTTCATACACAGGTTTTTAAGCGCAGGTTTTCGTACGTATGTTATCATACACAGGTTTTAATACATAAGTTTCAATACATAGGTTTGCATACTCAGGTTTTAATATAAAGGTTTAGTACAGAGGTTTTAATACACATATTTTAGTACCGAAGTTTTAATATACAGGTTTTCGTACAGAGGTTTAAATACACAGGTTTTCATATTCAGGTTTTAAGACAGATTTCATACACAGGTTTAGTACATAGGTTTTAATACACATATTTTAGTACACAGGTTTTAATACCCAGGTTTTCGTACAGAGGTTTGGTCGCCCGAAAGCCTTCTTAACCGATTCCCGCCGTTCCTTTTTTTTGGGTGTTTGTTTTTCTCTATTTCCCTCGCGTCTGACCGGCGTGAAGGTGCCCTCCTTACTTATTATTTACTGCAGGGCGAAATTGTATTATGTTTTGGTGTAATTGTGTAGAAGAGAGAAGATAGAAGAGTCAATGTATCCATAACGGTCGTACGCACTCGTACACACGCATTCAAACACATTCTCCGGGAATCGAAGAGAGCGGACCCAGGCTTTTGATGACAATTAATTGTAATTATCGGCATTCCCCATCCAAATGGGGTAGGGCATCGAAGCCAGGTCATTGGCTGGTACCAAACCGTGGGTAATGTGGCACCAGGATGGGCATCGGCTCTTATGAGCCCCACCAAGCGCTAAATAACATAGGACGAAGGGATTATCGAGTCATTATTATTTTGATGATGATTATATATTATTATTGTTGTTATTGTCATTAGTATTAGTATATTTATAATTATTATCAGTGCTAATAGTACATAGTAACCCTATGGTATCCAGCCACAATGCCACCCCGACTCTGTTCCCATCCAACCATTACTCATACCCGGTGTAGCTGAACACTGTCCCACGTGTGAAAGAGGTTTGCCAACTCGGCTCGATCGCCCCCTTGGAATAAGCAAAAATACATTTTTGGTCCCATTATTTACGAATGATAAGTCTAGGAAGACATCATCAAGCCAGTCCCACGTCGAAACTCAGCCCGAGGTCGAAATTTCAAGAAAAATGGATTCATGAAACGGAGTCTCTCCTTTAAAGGAATAAATCAATTTTATCACCCGAACAACACCTCCCTTAGATTGGCCATTTGAACGTCATTACCCCTTGTATTTTTGTTATTGAAAAATCACTAGCTAGTTTAGGGTCTACAACAAACCTAACCTAACAGGTTAAGTTCTGTTGTAGATAGTATGCAACTGAGTAAATGTATAAACCGTTTAATTTCGGTTTGTAAACATCCTCCACAACATCTAAACTTTTCGGTGGGGAGGGGCTATTCAAGCGATCCAATATATATTTTTAGAAGACTTTGATTACCCCAAAATATGGCTGTCAGAAAAATAAAAGAGACTTTTTTTTAAACGTTAGATGAAATGGTTTCTCTTCATTTTAATGGAGGTTTTATTTGGTTATTTGATTTTTTAATAAAAAAGACAACTGAAGATGAGATAAATATTTTCGTTTCAAACATATTGGGCAAACTTTTATTTAATCATTCTGAAAATGGAGATTTATCATTCGAAAATTGCAATTGTCACATGAATGAAAGAACAATTTATTCTGCGAAATTACTAAATATTTTTCAATGGTTGCGTTATACTAAACAAAAAGAGGAAAGAAACCCTGTAGCTTCGTAGCGGCCATTCGGAACGCCCAAACCAGCGCAAGTTGAGATAAGAGGGATAGAAGGTCCATTGTCTAAAGAGATAAAAAGATTGAAAGAAATGAATTAACGGTGAGGAGGGATCGATCGATTAAACCTATCGGGATGGTAGGCGCGCCGGCGAAGCTTAGGGGCAACGGCCTACCGCTCGATTTTATCAGCCTTAGATAAACCTATTTGGTCATAGATTGATATAATAATATGGACTTCAGTTATAGAGTGCTTGACAGTCTCTACAATGGCTCCAAATGCAAGACCATCTCGGTGCCGCAGTTTGAAGATCAGTTCACGGACAGAGAGAATCGTGACCGCGTTCATAGACGTGTTAACTGGACCACAGCTAGTAAGAGAATGACCTAACGTCACGAGATTGAACAGATGTTAGTTGTTATGCAAACAATGTCAGTCCTCTCTACAGGAAAACTAAGCATCGGCTCATTTGGGACACTTCGATTTTTCTAGTATTCTTCTTATGGCTGTCCTTCGCATACGAAGACGACTCAAGCTTCACTCGATGAAAATGGAGATGAATTTATGGGTGTGAATTTATGGTGGCTGTCGGTTGTGCCAGCGAAGATGACTATGTAGCCCGATGCGCGATGCACACACTCTGCCAGAGAAATGACACTCTATTCCGGGGTTATTTGGCTGCTTGACTGGTGGATTGTGGAGCCGTTGTCTTCTCGCCTCTCTCTCGTTGTGAATGGACTGTTCAAGGTGTGACAATCCCTCCATACACGTCGATCTCCATGCTGGTCGGTCACTGGCTTTGACTTCCAGAGTCAGGGGTTCAATATTACTTTTTTTAGAGTTACTTTTACTTTTACTTCTCTAGTAAAAGTAAAAATACCTTTTACCCAAACGTAGTTTATACTTGTAGGTCACCGTACACCAATTTTGAAAACCTTGGATTTTCTGTGGCAATGGTTATATGTTGTGATAGAAATAGACGGGTTCACACAAATGTGAACAAACTACAAAGGGTGATAACTTGTATCATTGAAGTTGTGAGAGAAACTAATTAACGCTAAAAAAAGTAATGATAAAGAAGCTTCGATTGGTCTGTTGGAATGTTGATAGATTGGTTGGTTTATACGATAAGTAATTTATTTGAAGGGGTGTAATTATTTAAATTTAGAGTTTAATTTTTGGAGGAACAAAGACTAAATGAATTTCGACTCCAATGATTTTGAAGTAGATGTTAAGATGCTAAAGGAATCTGGATTAAGAGGATGTTAGTGATTTTCAGAGTATTGTCTAATGGATGAGACTAATGAGTTGGAAATGGGGCTGCCCAAGTTCTTAGCGATCCTTCATTTTAGTTGCAAGTCAAATTGGCTCATTTAATGACTATGGCAGGTCATGCATGTATAATTGTAAACGACACAAGATCGGACACCCATTTTGCCAAACCTTTTCCTGAAGCAAAAGGTTTTCTTAAGATTTCCCTATCTGAAATATTTAACATCTAACTTCAATAAACTTCTCTCTAACCTCAAAAAATCATTTCACACAATGCCAATTCTGTATTAAATCAAACCCTATTCCCTTATATTCCATGTTTTCGCCCTAAGGAGTCCATTCCTATGCGCTTATCAGAATGAAACCTATTGCGTATTGGATGGTTTACATTCCATTCAATATTTATGTACATTTTACTGGCCTACCTTGCATTGCCCCATTTATTTAATTCAAACAATTATTTAATGTTTTTAAATACTTTTAGTGTTAACATTTTTCGCCCTCTCTCTTTACTCGCTGATGGTGGCCTCATTTGTGATCCGAAACGTTTGGCCAATAAGTTTTTAGAGCATATTCTACGTCTTTATATATATATATATATATATATATATATATATATATATATATATATATATATATATATATTCAATAGCGCCTAACATAGGTCAAAAAGAAGAACTAAAGCTAATAATCGTTTAACAAGTCTTTATATTAATTAACACTAAGCATAAGGCGTTGCGAGCGGTTGTTTGATAATGACAACCGCAACCACAACAGCCCTTCAAGCAACTGCAATTCATTTTCTTTAATATGAATAAAACGTTGATCTTTAACGTTATGATAGAACGGTCGGAGGCCGCTTTAATTCAGCCTATATCACATGTTAACCATGCTTACCCACATGCTTACCCACGTGCATCCTGCCTGCGAGAGGAAGCAGAAGCGCGTTATCTCCCATCATAGCCAATGTTTAATCAAGGAGGTTCACTCCCCCGTTTCGCCTCCATACGTCGATCTCGCCAGATTGAATTAGGCTTATGGGAAGATAAGGTATTTTCCCAGGCGCCACCGGGACATTTCCCTGAAGTCGCCCAATCAATTATCCCCTACGCCATGGAGACGGCTCCGGGTATTTATACCATAGCTTTTCCCAATTGTAGCAGATCCAGATTATCTTCGCGAGGCATCAAGCCGATCCAGTCTCCCTTGTGCACCTAGGAACTCTGCCGAGAAACCCCTTATTGTCCAGAAGCGGACAATATCCCTTGAGTGCCAAGGTTCGTGCCCTTCGAGACGCCAAGTCAACAAGGCCCCCCTGTTGTTCAGAAAGAGTACAACGTAGAATAGCCATTGTTCTTTGAGCCCGTTTGACAAGAAACGGTTCTCACCCCCCCCCCCTGTTGTTCAGAAAGAGAACAACGTTAGAACAGCCATTGTTCTTCAAGCCCGTTCGTCAAGAAACGGTTCTCGTTCCCAAGACATCACGTCCGGATAATTTAATTCTTCCCTTTTTAACATTCTTCAAGAGAACGCTTGGTTTCAACAATAACCTCCATTGTTCATCCTGAACATCTCCGATTTGCTGTCACAAGGATCGCTCGTACTTCCGAGCCCCACTTCGCTCTCACTCCTCGAAGACCGTCCTTCCCCCTCGTTAGGGACAACCCCCCGAAGAACCCTTCAGCTGGAAATCTGCAGTTGGACCGAAGATTCCTTCGCATCGTCTTCCTCTGCACAACAACTTTGTAATTACGTAAGCTGAGCATTACCTTTAATCATTTAACCTTTTTTTCAACGCAACCCTGTGCTTTAAATGGTTTAGCGAACCACTCCCCCGTTTATTTTTGTTTGTTTACCTTTTTAAATCTCTCCAAATCTTAATCCTCAGATTAGTCAGATATTCCCACGACCCTTTCATTCCCCGTTTATGTAAAAAAAAAAAATTGTGTGTTGTTGATAGTTAAATTAATAAAACTATTTTATTAATGGTAGCCATATTATTTACCCTTGTGCTTCGTTCCACTTGTTAAGCATATTGAAGATAGATAAGCCTCTCCAGGCCCCCCCCCTCCCCCTTTTTGAACTAACCTCGGTCAATCAGATTACCACGCACGCGAAATATAGAAATTTCCTTAACGAATAGTTATATATGGTATATCGTCGAGAGCCTATTATATATATATATATATATATATATATATATATATATATATATATATATATATATATATATATATATATATATATATATATGAAGAATTAAACCACATTCTCCGAAGACAATTTAATTCAGAACAGTTTCGGTGTATCTCACACCCTTTTTCAACTGACACTGGATAGAAAATATAAAAAAAGTGCATACAAACATAACACAAGGTCAGGTCGTGAAAGATCCCCTCTTTTTTCCCCAATCCCCTACTTGTGGCTAATCTGGGAAGGGGGTTAGGCCTAAACATATTGAAGAGCTGACATTTTACTATTTTTTTATTTGCTTTCTTATTACAGGATTAAAAGGAAATTGACACTCGGATAGATTTAAATTAGGAACTGACGATATCAAGCTCGATTCTACGATTCTTCTCTTAACATAGTTAGCCGATTTAAATACCATTTTACTTCCATTGAAATCGATCGTATGATTCAAGTCTCTAACATGGCAAAATATTCCACTGCTTTCGCTGCCCACTCTAATATCTCTTTTGTGTTCATACAATCTCTTGTCTAGATTTCTGCCCGTTTCCCCTATATAAACTTTATGGCAATCGTTGCATGGTATTGCATATACTCCTATGTTAGGATGTTCTTTGTGTTTTCTGGCAATCATCAATTGGTTTAAGGAATTATTATATTTAAAGGCTAGATTAATACCCGTTTTTCCAAATATGTCCTTTAAACTATTTAATTTATTGTTAAATGGCAATGTTATACATTTGTTGAAGTCATTAGTGCGGGAAGGCTTATTACCATAGAATGTTTTCCTAGCTGCAAAATGGGCAGATGATATGAACCAATCGGGGTAATACAAATTAGAAAAAATGGTCCTGATAATGAGAATTTCTTCATCTAAATAGGAAGGATGACATATTTTGTATGCTCTAAGGAAAAGGTTAGAAATTACCGATTTTTTAACACTATTATCGTGAAACGAAAAATAATGTATATAGGCATTCGAGTGGGTTGGTTTCCTATACTCATCAAGTTTTAATTCATGGTGATCTTTATTAATGAGGGCATCATTAATAAAGATCTCCATGAATTAAAACTTGACGTTTATAGGAAACCAACCCACTCGAATGCCTATATACATTATTTTTCGTTTCACGATAATACTGTTAAAAAATCGGTAATTTCTAACCTTTTCCTTAGAGCATACAAAATATGTCATCCTTCCTATTCAGATGAAGAAATTGTCATTATCAGGACCATTTTTTCTAATTTGTATTACCCCGATTGGTTCATATCGTCTGCCCATTTTGCAGCTAGGAAAACATTCTATGGTAATAAGCCTTCCCGCACTAATGACTTCAACAAATGTATAACATTGCCATTTAACAATAAATTAAATAGTTTAAAGGACATATTTTGAAAAACGGGTATTAATCTAGCCTTTAAATATAATAATTCCTTAAACCAATTGATGATTGCCAGAAAACACAAAGAACATCCTAACATAGGAGTATATGCAATACCATGCAACGATTGCCATAAAGTTTATATAGGGGAAACGAGCAGAAATCTAGACAAGAGATTGTATGAACACAAAAGAGATATTAGAGTGGGCAGCGAAAGCAGTGGAATATTTTGCCATGTTAGAGACTTGAATCATACGATCGATTTCAATGGAAGTAAAATGGTATTTAAATCAACTAACTATGTTAAGAGAAGAATCGTAGAATCGAGCTTGATATCGTCAGTTCCTAATTTAAATCTATCCGAGTGTCAATTTGCTTTTAATCCTGTAATAAGAAAGCAAATAAACAAAATAGTAAAATGTCAGCCCTTCAATATGCTTAGGCCTAACCCCCTTCCCAGATTAGCCACAAGTAGGGGATTGGGGAAAAAAGAGGGGATTTTTCACGACCTGACCTTGTGTTATGCTTGTATGCACTTTTCTTATATTTTCTATCCAGTGTCAGTTGAAAAAGGGTGTGAGATACACCGAAACTGTTCTGAATTAAATTGTCTTCAGAGAATGGGGTTTAATTCCTCATCTTTTCTTGCGATATTGCATTAATTTTCATCATATATATATATATATATATATATATATATATATATATATATATATATATATATATATATATATATATATATATATACTATTTAAATTTGGTATCAAGTGTGTAAGGTTTAACGCTATATCTTTGCAAACACTGGTCTCAGTCGAGTAAAGCATAGTGTTATTCGTTATAATAATAGAGTATAGTAGTTCCCTTTTGTTTTAACGATTGCTATCCCCTTTTTGAAACTTAAGAAGCTGGAGTAGCTCAAGGAACTGTTATAATAATTTGTTTGTGTTTTTTGTGTTATTTTAGTCATTGATTATCTAGGTCGAGAAACCAATCACGAATAGGTCAGTGCCCATATTTAGGTAGGCCAATTCTCTAGAAGGCATAATTCTTATCGCAAGGAATTTAGTTGGTTGACTATTGCGCCCCCAAGTGCAAATATGACTCAGTTTGAAATCTTCAAAGCGCAAGGAGAATCCTTGGGACTTTCCGGAAGAGAATTGATTGAGTACGTTCAAGAGGAGCAACGAACAGAAAGACAAAAGTTAAGAGAAGAAAGGCAAAGTGAATTTTAAAGAGAAGAAAGAGAGGAACAGAAAAGACAAGCTAAGACCATGAGCTTGAAATGGGTCGCGTATATGCTGAAACCCAATCGGTAGGTTCATGTTCAGAAGCCCCGCCCAATCTCCCACTTAAGCTCCCCAATTTCAGGGATGGAGAGGATTTCGGAGCATTTTTAGCACACTTCGAAAAGATCCTCGAGATCAATAACCTGGATTTGGAGGCTGAAGGTGTAGTAAGATTACTTCCTCTTTTAAATTGTAAAATGCGCAACATTTTCATATCCTTACCATCTGTGTGTACAATTGACTACAGCACCTTAAAAGCTGAGTTATTGGCCGCTCATAATATGACTCCCGATTTCTACCGACAAGAATTTCGAGGAGGTCGTATTAAACCTGGTCAGGCGTTCCGTCAATTCGGATACATTCTTCAGAGGAATTTTAAATTCTGGTTAGAATCCTCAAAGGTTGATTCTAACTACGAGTCCTTAACAGACTTCGTGTTGCGGGATCAATTTTTGGCGTCTCTCTCGACGGAGATCCGCGCGTTCGTCAAGGATCGTCGGTGCCAGACCTTTAAAGAGTGTACCGAAGAAGCGAATGTCTATGCCGCAAGCCATAATTTATACCACAAGGAGAATCGAAATTCTCTTCCCCCCAAACCAACAACGGGACATCAAACCTCCCGTTAAGATTTCTCCACATCACTCTTCCCGAAGCGACCAATCATAGGCTTCACCTGCGGTGTAGAAAACCACATATGCTGGATTTGCTCACAAAATTCTAGGCTTAAAAGCGGACCAGCCCACCAAGTTCACCAGATTAATGCCACCCCGTCTTCCCTGGTGGTGCAGACCCAAGCAGCAACTTCTCCCCCTCCGTCAGGCCACCAGGTAAATTTTATTTTTGATAAAAGTTCCCCGGGAACTTTGAAATTTGAGGAGGGCAGCGTGAACGGCTGCCGTGTATCTACTCTCGTCAGGGACACAGGGTGCACGTGTTTCATCGTGTCTGACGAGCTCCTCACCCCAGTGGACCCTAACCACGAAAAATTTGCGGTGGTACATAACTACCTTGGGCGATGGAACCGATTCCCCATCGTTAGATGTAACCTGCAGTGTCAGTATTATGATGGCTGGGCTGAAGTCATTTCAGCACCCATAAAATTTTGTTCCTTACTTGTAGGACAGAGCCTTCAAGTAAGCTCTGACCCTGTGTCCCAGGCCGCCCTTCCACAAGGCCGAGCTAAGAAGGAAACCCGGGAGCCCGTCCCCCTCAGAACCCCGATACCGTCCGAATTCTCGGAGATCCTTAACCAGGATTTTAGGTCCGAAGATCAGAAACTTAAGCCCGGTGATGAAGTGCTCCTGCTCCTTCCCACAGCGAGTAATAAATTACTGAGCCAATGGAAAGCTCCGTACTCGGCCCGCGAGGTACGAGGACCGGTAGATTACCTCATTGGTACTCCAGCAGGCGATAAGCTCTACCACGTCAACTTGTTGAAAAAGTACCACCGACGCGCCCATGGGGATACGTTCGTAGCACTGGATGAAACATCGGCGCTTGAAGAGGATTACCCCGCGGACTCCCTTAATGTCATACAAACAGTGTGCATCCGACCTGATGCCGATTACCCTCTTCCTTCCCTGCCAGGCGAGTCTTTTGAACCCTCTGACCTGGATATCGACGCGCAGCTGACACCACATCAAAAGAGTCAGCTACAAGAATTATTATGTCAGTTCGACGACGTTATTTCCTAGAAGCCTGGATGTGCTACTAGTTTCGAGCATGATATTAAATTAACAACCTTAGAACCTGTCCGTTCAAAACCCTATCCCATGCCGATTCATTTACGCCAAGCTTTTAACGCCGAAGTCGATAATTTGATTAGTTTAGATATAATAGAACCTTCCACCTCTAGTTATTGTTCCCCAATCGTCATGGTCAAGAAACCTGATGGCTCTTATTGGATGTGCATCGACTTCCGGAAGTTAAATTCAGTAACTGTGTTCGACGCCGAGCCCATCCCGTTGGTAGATCAAAACCTCCACCTTTTTGAAGACGCCAAGTTCATCTCAGAACTTGATTTGTGAAAGGCGTATTACCAAATTCCCCTCCGGCCCGATGTGAAAGCATATACCGCCTTTGCAACTGAGAAAGGCTTAATGCAATTTAAGCGCCTTCCTTTTGGCCTCGTGACCGCTTGTAGTAACTATAACCGTCTCATGAGAAGGTTGTTAGATGGACTTCCGAATGTCTCCTTTTACTTCGATAACGTCTACGTCGCTACTCGTGAATGGAGTCATCATTTAACCACCCTATTAGCTCTCTTCGAGCGACTGCGCGAAAATGGCCTCACCATTGGCCCCAGCAAATGCCATTTTGCCCACGAAACCATAAAATACTTGGGTTTTAAAATAGGACAAAGCCAGTTAGGTCCACAGGAGGACAAGATTAAGGCAATCGCCGATATGCCCCTCCCGAATACTAAGAAGCAATTAAGATCGTTCCTAGGATCAGCTTCTTACTATCGGCGATTTGTCCCGAATTTCGCTGAAATTTCGGCGCCCCTCAGCACCCTTTTAAAAAAGGATTCCCCCGATCGACTACGTTGGAATGATGTCGCTGTTTCTCATTTTAACCAGCTCAAGAGTAAGCTCATTTCTGCCCCCATTTTGAAGTTGCCCAACCCGGAAAAATCCTTTGGGATTAAGACTGACGCGAGCAACGAGGGCATTGGAGGTGTACTCCTTCAATATGAGGATGACGGAACGAGTCATCCAGTTGCATATGCTAGTCGCCAGTTATTACCCCGCGAAAAGAGTTATGCCACTATAGAGAAGGAAGCTCTAGCTATTATTTGGGTTATTGACAAGTTTAAGATGTATTTGATAGGAAAAGAATTTCAGATAGGAACTGACCACCGCCCGTTGGCCTATATTCGGAATGTACGACACTCCAACGGCCGAATTATGCGCTGGAGTCTACTCTTGCAAGAGTACCAATTTAAGATAAATTACATAAAAGGTTCCGATAATCAGGTCGCTGATGCACTCAGTAGGAATGCGTTACCAAATAGTGTAGATTAATTTGTAATTCGTAGGATTAGGATCTCCATGTATATATATACCGTCTTGTACGACTTAAATTAGATTCTCCTGTAATATAATTAGTTAATGTATATGTCTTAATTTTGTGGCTCAATGTCTATTTTTAATTTTTTTTTGTATGTGTATATATTTGTACCCATTAATTTACGTATGAATTCTTTTGTCCCATATGTACTAATTTTATATTATTTCATTGTTCCATGTCTCTTTTATGGTTAAGTTTGTATTAAAGGTTAGTTTCCCCTATAATCAAATGATCAACATAATCATATGTATTGAGGTAATACTAGCTAGGTGCATGAAGGTACGGTCGGTGCAAGAAAGTGAGTTCTCTAAAACAGAGCTCTATGGTTGTCCCTTCTCTCTTTTTTTCGAAGTGACAACTTCCCCTGGAATGGAGGGATGTGATAGAACGGTCTGAGGCCGTTTTAATTCAGCCTCTATTACATGTTAACCATGCTTACCCACATGCTTACCCACGTGCATCCTGCCTGCGAGAGGAAGCAGAAGCGCGTTATCTCCCATCATAGCCAATGTTTAATCAAAGAGGTTCACTCCCCCGTTTCGCCTCCATACGTCGATCTCGCCAGATTGAATTAGGCTTATGGGAAGATAAGGTATTTTCCCAGGGGCCACCCGGACATTCCCCCGAAGTCCCCCACTCAATTATCCCCTACGCCATGGAGACGGCTTCGGGTATTTATACCATAGCTTTTCCCAATTGAAGCAGATCCAGATTATCTTCGCGAGGCATCAAGCCGATCCGGTCTCCCTTGTGCACCTAGGAACTCTGCCGAGAAACCCCTTATTGTCCAGAAGCGGACAATATCCCTTGAGTGCCAAGGTTCGTGCCCTTCGAGACGCCAAGTCAACAAGGCCCCCCTGTTGTTCAGAAAGAGTACAACGTAGAATAGCCATTGTTCTTTGAGCCCGTTTGACAAGAAACTGTTCTCACCCCCCCCCCCTGTTGTTCAGAAAGAGAACAACGTTAGAACAGCCATTGTTCTTCAAGCCCGTTCGTCAAGAAACGGTTCTCGTTCCCAAGGCATCACGTCCGGATAATTTAATTCTCCCCTTTTTAACATTCTTCAAGAGAACGCTTGGTTTCAACAATAACCTCCATTGTTCATCCTGAACATCTCCGATTTGCTGTCACAAGGATCGCTCGTACTTCCGAGCCCCACTTCGCTCTCACTCCTCGAAGACGGTCCTTCCCCCTCGTTAGGGACAACCCCCCGAAGAACCCTTCAGCTGGAAATCTGCAGTTGGACCGAAGATTCCTTCGCATCGTCTTCCTCTGCACAACAACTTTGTAATTACGTAAGCTGAGCATTACCTTTAATCATTTAACCTTTTTTTCAACGCAACCCTGTGCTTTAAATGGTTTAGCGAACCACTCCCCCGTTTATTTTTGTTTGTTTACCTTTTTAAATCTCTCCAAATCTTAATCCTCAGATTAGTCAGATATTCCCACGACCCTTTCATTCCCCGTTTATGTAAAAAAAAGATTTTGTGTGTTGTTGATAGTTTAATTAATAAAACTATTTTATTAATGGTAGCCATATTATTTATTCTTGTGCTTCGTTCCACTTCTTAAGCATATTGAAGATAGATAAGCCTCTCCAGGCCCCCCTTCCCCCTTTTTGAACTAACCTCGGTCAATCAGATTACCACGCACGCGAAATATAGAAATTCCCTTAACGAATAGTTATATATGGTATATCGTCGAGAGCCTATTCTACGACAAACGTTAATATCCCCTTTTTTTGATGTAAGTCAAAATCTCTCTCCCCTTCATTCGAAGGCACGGATCTCTTGTAAGCCCCCAGCCCCACCGGTTTTGTCAGGGGCCCCTTTTCTTCAATTCGGATGAGTTTGTTAGGTTAAAAGAGTCGAGGTTAGGTAAACCTAATAGAGTAGTATCGAACCTGACCTAAATAAACCCAGTGGAACTCATCTTGAGGTAAAGGAACTCGACAAACTACCCTTAGGGTGAGGGGGGGGGATCTACGAAGAAATTCATCTTACATCGTATTCAACCCTTCAGAAATCCTTGCTAAATATGACAAATCCGTCGACCCCGATGACCTTAGAACTAATACTTGCACTAAGATACCATTAAAAATGGACTATTTAGGCTGGTTTTGCCGTCTCGAGTTAGTCAAACTGAAAATACTTTATTAATCACTGTTTATAAAGAAAAGCATTGAATAATGAGCGGGAATAGGGGTGAAACGAGAGCTGGAGTCCAGTTCCGCAAGAGGACTGTGAAAGCCAGGCATTTCCCCTCCATTGTCCACAGATAAATGTCCCATTTATAGAAAAAGGCGACCAATATGGCGATCTCGCAGATCCATCGTTTTTAGTCGCGTACACGCGACTCTAGGTCACCATTTCGGTCCGTAGGTCGGTCGATCGGGTGGTAACGATTTCTTTGAAATAACATCGTAACTCTTTGGCTGATTCTAACTAAATTTGAAACCCTTATGTTGTTTTAAATTCCTATTTTGAATGGTAGAATTGCCAAGGTCATTCAAAGATTAGTCTGGGAATTATTAAAAGAAAACTAACTATGGGTCAGTTTGGCCCACTTGTTTTGAAGGTCGTAAGGTCATAAAGACAGAATAATTGAGAGCACGCGACTTAGGTTTGTTGACCTTATTGAGAGTAGGTCGAGATGATGAGCGAGAACCTGCCAAAAACCCCGTCGTTAAAAGCCTCAAAAGGGAAAAGGAAAACAAATAAAAGAGGGGAACAAAATAAATATATTCGTTTCTTCCGACACAATTTAAGCACCAACATTTGTTTGTTGTAAATAAAGCGGAAACAAACGTAAACAAACAAATTATCTTAAAACAACTGAAGCTAGCGATAGGCCCCCAAACTGGAGGTCTTATCGGAGCTGCATAAATGATAAGGAGTTTCCCCCCTTATATTGGGGATTCCAATTTGATTAAGGGGTAATCCCCCACTGTCGGGGCTGCAAATTTAATAACGGGTGATTCCACCATTTGGGGGACGAAAATTTGACAAGGGAGGATTCTCCCTCCGGTATTGGGGCTTCAAATTTGATAAGGCCTCCCCCCCGCCCCAATCGGGGTTTCATATTTGATGACGGGTGATCCCTCAGCCCCATTCCTTCGCTCCAAATCCCTAGTTTTCCATGCAGGTTCCACGGAGACGCCGACTCGCCTGTATCTTGCTTAACGCGGTTTCGGCACTGGATTTGGCACTCGAGCAAAATCAATTAGCGGCTTGGCCCCGCACCCTTCGCCAATGAAAAATTTGCGTCGAAGAGAGAAAAGAAAAGAGGAGATAAAAGAGAGATAAGAGGGAAGAAAATAAAAAAAAATGATGTGATAGATAGAAGCTGAAGTGGGGAATTAATTTATGGCCCTATTTAATTACGAGGTTGCTTAAGGGTGCCATCTATGCCAGGTGTTGATTATGAGGTCATTAGAATGTCACTTTGGGGTGCCATCTTTTCCAGGTGTTGATTATGAAGTCACTTGAGTGTCACTTAGCAGTATGTCTTTAATACAGTGTTGATTATGCCATTCATTAGAGTCCCAGTTACGAGTGCCATTTATGTCAGGCGTTGATTATGAGATCACTTGTGTCATTTAGGAGTCTCAGTATCGAGGTCGTTGATTATAATGTCACCTAAATGTCAATTAGGAGTGTTTTCTATTTTAAAATTGGCTTTGTTTTAAAATCGAAAACACTCCTAATTGACATTTAAGAGTGTTTTCTATTTTAAAATTGGATTTAGTTCCTAATTTAATTTATATTAGTTCGGAGTGTCAATTAAGTGTCTCAGAAGCCACAGAGTGCCAGGGCAATCTTAATCCAAGAATGGTGTGCCAAGACGGCCCATCCGCCGAAGAAGATGATACGGCGCTCCATCGGATCTCCCACTTTTAAGGGGAAAGGGACAAATAGTGCCGTCTTTGAGATCTGATCCAATTTTGATGACGTCACACGCATCTCAATGTAATTGAAAAGGTAACTTGATTTGCCGCTGATGGATGGAGTGCCACTAATGATACTGACTAAGTATGGCACTATTGGCACTGACTGAGCATGGTACTGGTGTCATTGACTGAGTGTGGCACTGCTGATATTGACTGAATGTGATACTACTGCTACTGAGTGAATGTGGCATATGTTGGCACTGATTAACTGTGTTACTACTGATACTGATACAATATGGCACTATTTGTACTGGCTGAATGAGGTACAATTGGCACTCGCTGAGTGTGACACTACTGATACTGACTGAGTGTGGCATTACTGGTACTGACTGACTCTGGCACTAGTGGCGCTGAGTGAATGTTGTACACCTGATAATGACTGAGTATGTCACGGTTGGTCCTGATTGAATGTGGTACTACTGGTACTCACTTAGTGTGGCGCTACGGGTAAAGCGTGAGTGTGGCAGTGTTGGCACTTAGAGAGCTGGGTGTATTAGAGGCAAAGGAGCTTGAATGGCCACCCCAAAGCTCAATGACCTCAACACTCGGTTGGAGAGGTTCAAGGCCTATGGGGACAATTGCCTTGGCACTGGCACTCATCGAGTAGTAACTTGAACACTCACCCTTTGGGGGGATAATCGAAGGGGGTCGGGAGTGTAGATGTTGGGGTTTGGGTGGGAGAATAAAATGCATGTCAATAAAATATGGTTACCAGAGCCGATGGTTAGGTTAGGTTAAATTTGGTCCGGTTATGTTAGTTTAGGTTAAGTTGCATTTATTTAGACTTTGTTACGCTAGGTTAGGTCATATGTTATGGTAGGTATCATCTTAAGTTCGGTTTGATCATGTTAAATATGGTTTCAGTAGGTTAGGATTTGGTGATATTAGATTTGGTAAAATTTGGTTAGTTTGGAATAGGTTAGATTATATTGAGTAAGGTTAGGTTAGGTTAGGTTAGGTTAGGTTTGGCTAGATTGGTTTATATTATATTGAAGTAGATTAGGTCATCTTAAACTAGGTTAGATTAGATTATGTTGGTTATGTTAGGCTAAATTAAGTTTGGTTAGGTTAGCTTAGCTTAGCTTACGTTATGTTTATCTTAGGTTTGTTAGGTTAGTTTAGCTTAGGTTGTGTTTAACTTAGGTTTGTTAGGTTAGGTTGGTTAGTTTAGGTTATGTTAACTAGGTTAGGTTAGATTAGGTTGGGATTTAGTTAGGTTTGTTAAATTCGAATTAAAATCAGTCACCACACAAAGGAGAAATTTCTTCTAATTTTCTTTTCTTTATTAGGCTTTTTTCAAGGGTCCAAAACAGCTTTCCACAATATCGTATTCCTATTTATATCTGCTAAATTTAAAAAGTGAATAATGAGGGCATCTTAATCAGACAATTTCCTAAAAGACATTGTGAAATTAGCCGGAGCGCGAATATGCGAGTGATAGTTGGTCAGTTTACTTCGAGGGTTAAAAAGGAAGACTCGCAACAGGTCTTTAGCTCTTGCGTCGTTGCCGTAATCTCATCGCCGAATGTTTCTTGTTGATCTTCCCGAATGGCGGGAGATCCGATTGGCCCGAGCCACCGGGGCAAAATGAAAGACATACATAGAGAGCGAGAGAGAAAGAGAATAGAGAGAGATAAGGGGACAGAGTGAGAGAAAGAGATTAAGGGAGAGATGAGAGTGAGATATATCGAAAAAGAGAGAAAGAACGAATGAGATCGAGATGAGAGAGAGAGAGAGAGAGAGAAAGACAGAGAAACAGAAAAAGAGAGAAAATAAGATCAAGGGAGATAATGAGAGTGAGAGACAAAGAGAGAAAGAGAGAATGATACCGATGTAAAAGAGAGAGAGAAAGAGAGAAGAGAAAGCGAGAGAAAGACATAGAAACAGAAAGAGAACAAATGCTATCGAGAGAAAAGGGGAAAGAGAAAAAAGCTAAGGAAAATGAGATTGAGGGAGATAGAGAGAAAGAGTGGGAGAATTAGATCGAAAGAGATGATAATAGAAAGAGAGTGAGTGAGAGAGAATGAATTAAATAGAGAGATAGAGAGGGAGAATGAGATCAAGGGAGATAATTAGAGTGAGGGAGATAGAAAGATATATATATATATATATATATATATATATATATATATATATATATATATATATATATATATATATATATATATATATATATATATAGAGAGAGAGAGAGAGAGAGAGAGAGAGAGAGAGAGAGAGAGAGAGAGAGAGAGAGAGAGAGAGAGAGAGAGAGAGAGAGAGAGAGAGAGAGAGAGAGAGAGACATAAACACAGATAGAGAACAAATGATTTCGAAAGAAAAGGGGAGAGAAGAGAGTCAGAGAAGGAGAGATAAAAAAGAGCAAGAAAGAGTGGAGGAATGAGCTCGAGAGATGATAAAAAGAGAAAGTTGAGAGAGGAGGAGATTACATCGAAAGGCTGATAGCAACATAGCTACTTATCCTTATTTGGCTACCAGAAGGATTACGCCGGTCAGCAAATTTTAACTTTTTTCTGCTGACCTAAGTTTGAGACCTGTTCTTGGGAAATTCGCGGTCACTGAGTTTAAAAATGGCAATAATTTTCTTCTATGACTCATCAAGGTTTTTATTTATGGACTGGTCCATATTGGTCCCACTCATAGTAGTAGGCTATCTTACGACCAAGTGAAGGGAAGTTGAGGCGTTCGGTATTCTTCTTATTTTATTTTATCTAAGTATTTAGACTTCTCTTTATGCACATCTAGATATATAAAGAAATTGTGTATTTTATAATTTTGTGTTTTTTCAGATTTGTTTTATGAAATAACATTAAGTAATATGACCTCATTACGAAGGAAATGTTTGAATTGCCCTGACTCGTTTTGCTATATATGTGGTTGTTTTACAGCACCAACTCAAAGAATGAACACTAGTTTTTTTGTGAAAAGAGCAGACTTGGCTTACTTTAAGATTAAATTAGGTGATCAGGATAAACCGTAGGCCCCGCACAATGTTTGTAAACTATGTGTCGAAAATCTACGCCAATGGACAAAGGGCACAAGGAAACAACTAGGATTTGGCATTTCTATGGTGTGGCAGGAGCCAAAAAAAAAACATGGAAAACGAGTGCTACTTTTGTCTCACAAAGACTTCTGGTTATAGCAAGAAAACGCGACATAAGATAAGTTACCCAAATCTTGATTCAGCAATTCGTCCAGTGCTTCATTCAGATGAAATTCCAGTACCTGTATTCAAGGAATTTCTTTCACTGGACGATGTAAGTGATATACGTGAATCTGATGTAAGCAATAAACTTGACAGTGATCCAGACTTTGTACATGCATCGACCCAAGAACGTGGAAACTTCAGCCAATTAGAACTGAATGCTTTAGTTAGAGACCTAGGCCTGTCAAAAGAGTTAGCAGAAGTGTTAGCTTCTAGACTTAAAGAGAAGAATTTGTTGCCAGGAAAAAACAAATGTAACTTTTTATCGGAACAGGGAGAGAGATCTCTTGGCATTCTTTAAAACTGAAGAAGATTTTGTTTACTGTTGTGATGTGGCGGGACTGTTAAACGCGATGGGTGTTTCAGAGTATGATAGTTCAAACAAGAGTCTAAAATATGTGTTACTCCATAATGAAAACTTGTTCGGTGCGATTCCTGTTGGTCACTCTGTGCATTTTAAAGAGAAGCATGAAAACATAAGATCTGTATTAGATTTACTCAAATATGATGAACACAAATGGATCATATGTGTGGATCTGAAAATGGTAAATTCTTTACTTGGCCAACAAGGAGGCTATACAAAATATCCGTGTTTCCTGTGTTTATGGGACACCCGACCCAAGGACAAACATAGGGAACAGAAACTCTGGCCAGTTAGAGAAAGTTTAACTGTTGGGGAGAAGAATATTATACACCAACCACTTTTGAGCGAGAGAAAATCCTCTTCCCACCCTTTCATATTAAACTAGGGCTGATGAAACAATTTGTGAAAGTTCTTAATGTGGAGGGTGACGGTTTCAAATTCCTATGTACAATATTTACTGGCTTAAGTTATGATAAAATAAAGGCTGGAGTTTTTGATGGACCACAAATCAGAAAGTTAATGGAAAACCAAAACTTCTCGAGTTCGATGACTGACATAGAAAAAGGAGCATGGGATTCATTTGTGGCTGTTGTGAAAGGATTTCTTGGAAACAAAAAGGCTGCTAACTACAAGGATTTGGTAGAGACATTACTTGATAGCTTTCATCGTTTAGGCTGCAACATAAGCATAAAGGTTTATTTCCTCAAGAGCCATCTTGATGAATTTCCTGCTAATCTTGGCAACGAGAGTGATGAACACGGAGAACGTTTTCATCAAGATATCAGGATTATGGAGAAGAGATTTCAAGGCCGATGGAACACAAACATGATGGCGGACTACTGTTGGAGTATTCAACGAGACTGTGTAGACATCAAATACTCCAGACACTCTCGCAAGCGAAAATTTCTGCCATAAATGTATAGGTATGTGTACGATTGCTGGCGTTTTCTCCATTATATTAGAAAAATAACCTGTATGTATTTAGTAATTGGTGATGTTATCTTACAATGCATTTATACTTTCAAATTCTGTTGACATTTTAAGTTATGGTTTGAAGCTATGACACTTAGGAAACTATCCTTACCGAGTAAATATATGCAGTAGGTCGTAAAATAGGAATATGCTGTAGAATGAAAACCTGATGTGTTAGAAAAAAATGGATGCCATATTTGTTGAAATCAGCACGTCAAAATTAGTTAAAAACAACCACAAAACATAAGTCAGTAAAAAGTATGTTGACCAGTGTTATGAATTAAAAAGTTCTATGTAATAGTGGATTGAGGAGAAAAGGTAAAATAAAACCGAAGGTAGAATTTTTTTTACCAAAGCATTTCGCAAGTTTATTAGTTTTTATTTTCCAGCGCACTTTTTTTTATCTACCGTAAAACAAGTTTGGGTTAGGATTTGTCATCATCCATTTATAAAATCTGTCTTTAAATGAACCTATAATAGCTTAGTTAACCACAGCATCTGGTAGACTTATGGAGTGCTCACATTGCAAGAATGAAGGAGACAACCAAAGAGACATAAAAAATGAGCACTTTGGAGTTTCATAAAGTCTGTTAGAGTGGGGTGGCTTTAATCAAATAACATTCCATGAATATGTAAGGAATCCGAAAATAATAAGTGCTCTAGATGGAGCACTGTTCCCAAATCGTAAATACTTATTTTCCATTTAATCTAAATTAAACATCTTAGTTATACTTCTCAAAATTATTGTCATTCTCTTAATCACTTCCTTATTTTTATTACTAACTAAAATAAATAACTTTTTCTCAAGTATTACAAAGGAACTCTAAGAATGAACTTTTCAAATAAATGAAACAGTGGAATATAGTAATTTTCACTTAATAAATTTAAAAATAGTGTAAAAGTCTACAGGAAATAATTACAATCTTATATTTTTAATATATTTATTATAAATCGAGTTTAATTGAAGAAAAAAAAAGGAATATGTTTTGTGGTGCTAAGATAGGAGAAACGGTGACATTTGATAACAATACAAGGTCTATGAAGCACGTCATTCTTTGTTCTGATTTTAATGAATTTGTTGGATTAATTCCTTGTAGTAGAGGGTGACCCCATCCCCCCGAAAAAAACGGGCCTGCACACACTTTTTGTGATATATCCTTCGTTCATTCACTAATCACCCTTACTTTGCAGGGCATTCCAGAAGCAACGCCTATGGACAAAACTAGATCTCAATGGGAGCTCCAGCAAAGAATATACTGCATCAAACATTACTACAAGGCAGGCTCGTTCAAGAAAGTGCAGGACACTTTCGTGCATCATTTCGAATGTGAAAGAGTCCCCTCCAAGAGCAGAATTCAGGACTGGGTAGACCACTCCGAGAACTATGGGACAGTGGAGAACCTCAATGCAGCCAGTGACAACCGTCCAGGCCAAGGAGCGGTATGTTGAGGTCCTCAAAACCTTCAAGAGGAGTTGCAAACCCTGTTCCTGTCGCGTATGGGAAGTTCTGGTTCCAACAAGATGGAACAAGCTCTCACACCTCAAACCTTTCCCAAGGTTGGCTGAAAGAGAACTTTGGTGGTCGTGTGATCAGTCTCAAGACTGATTTTGAGTGGGCACCTCACAGCTCAGACCTTAGCCCTCCAGATTTCTTTCTCTGGGGCTACCTTAAAGACAGAGTGTACGCAGGGAGACCCAGGACCATCACGGAACTCAAGAAAGCCATCTGGGAGGAGATCAGAGCCATTAGTCGGTCGGTTTGGTTTGTAAGGACTTCATGGACAACTTTGTGCTGTGCCTCAAGAAATGCACAGAGCTAAATGGAGGTTATCTCGAACACGTCCTCTAGAATAAAGAACAAAAGTCCAAAGACTCTCATGTTTTGATATGATGTTTCTAAACACAATAAACTAGTTATCACCACAGTTTCATTCAATCCTTGCAGAAAATTAAGAAATGAGGCCTATCGAAAGTTTGGGCCCATTTTTAGGGGGGTCACCCTGTATTATATAGCAATTGTAATGACTTGATAGTTATGTAAGAATTAATGAAATATGTTACTGTAAGTTGAGAGAACCAATTTTATGTCATGAGAACCGATTAAATATATAAATTTATTATAGATGGTTCTTCAAAGATTGCATTCATTTATTCAAGCTGTTATTTAAAGAGGAAAATGGACCGCGTCTAAGGATGAATTCTTTTATCAAGAAACGACCATCTGAAGACGATTGCAAGCTCCCGCCGAATAAAGAATATTGAATCCAGATCCAAGATTCCTTTTACCTTTTGAGTTAATCTCTGATCACAGTATACTTAACCTACTAGGCAAGACTAGCGCTTTTTAACTTTGGAGTCATAGCCTTGTGAATACAGTGCTTTCTCTGAAGAAGCTACTAGGCAGCTGCCCGGCCGAATCAAGAAACCCATTTGCTGCCCCAAGAATAGTACCAAAAAATCGGCGACAAATTTCCCCTTGGTAATCGGACCACTCTCGAAGAGGATTACCTCAATTACCTTCTGACTACTACTGCCTATAGATTATTCCACATTTTTATGATTCTGTTGAAGAAGAAGAATTTCGTTTCGTCAGCCCGAAAGTGATCACGCGTTGATTCATTTGTTATAAATTTTTAAAACTTTAATCTGTTTATATTTTCAAAATCATGAACGATTTTAAATAACTCTATCATGTCCCCGCGTATGCGTCTCTGTGTAAGGGAGAATAGATTCAGAGCTTTAAGACTGCCCTGGTAATTCTTTGTTCGCAAGTGAGAAATCATTTTGGTCATTCAGCACTGGACTCGCTCTACTCTTTCTGTGTCGCACTCCACAGAGAGAGTGAGGGAAAGAGAGGAGATAGAATAAGAGAAGACAGAGAAAAAGAAAGAGAACAAATGAAATCGAGAGAAAAGGGGGGAAGAAGTAGAGAGATAGAATGATAGAGTGAAAGAGAGAGAAAAAGAGAAGGAGAAGGGGAGAGAGAGAGAAAGACAAGAGAGATTGCTCGCTCGTAATCGAGCTTTTCCCCCAGAGGGACATATGTCAAATATAGCTGATATTATATTGACAGGAGTGATTTATTTTTATTTTTTATATGTCAAAGATTCCCCAATTTTCCCCGTTTTCTATTCGATGATTAAAGGAAACTGCAACGGAACAATCGGGCCTATTGCTATAGTTCTATATTATATCGATAGTTCTATACTAAAGTTTGGTTCAAATAACATAGATTATATTTGGAAGGTATAATTAAAATGCTAATTCATTTAACATGATTAAGCATGCTTAAATCAGGTTACATTTGTTTACCGTACGTTGGTTGTTAGTTTAAATTGCTTAAGATTGTTAGTGGCCGATCACCACGAGGTAAGAGGTCTATCGCAACTGGATTTAACATTTGGACTTTGGAGTAGGCAAGAGGACGGATTGATTCTTTCTTGGAAAAGTTTAAATACCTTCTTCAGCGATGCTTTGAGACGAGCTGAGTTCCAAAAATTTTTCGTTAGTTAGAAGTTAGCCTACAAAAAAAGGAGTTTGCTTCTTTGAGTGTTTAAAATAAAAGAATCGAAGATTTAAAGAGGTTTGAACAAGCTTAAATGTTTGAAAATAAAGGTTCTAAAAGTTTAAAGACACCTTGCGTAGGACTGAAAGTTCCCGAGTATTAAAGAGCTTGAAATTAGGGATAGAGTTTTTTAATAATATTCATAAAGGTATTTGATTTTTAAAAAGTCTACACATTTGCAGTCTGAAATGAGTTCGAAGAATTTGAAAAAGTTGTTACATGCAACGTTTGAATATTTGACGATATTGGAGCCACAACGACAAAATAATAGAAGTGAACAGTTACGTGGTTCACTTAATACGAGCTTAAAATGACGTACCATTAACACACACGATAGTTAAAATACGTAATAGATTGGAAAGTCAATTCGAAAGGTGAAACAATAAAGCTAAATAGATTCTTGGCAAGCGAGAGGGGATAAGAGTGTCTTCATTGAAGCTTCGTAGTAGCTATCTGATTCAAAATATACAACGTCTGAAAAGGCCTTCATGCTTCCCCATACTGACCAGAGGGAGATGAAGGGTCCCAAGTCGAGGGAACACCTTCCTCCAGTCCTATGTGTTAAAATGTGCATATGCCCACTCACAAGTTCCAAGATCGCACCGAGAAAAGAGGGTCAGCAGATGGGCGTATCGACCATCGACGCAAAAAAAAAAAAAAAAAAAAGCGGCTGCAGGCTCAAAACTAAGACGAGCGTGAGAAAGGACCATCGTCAACCTCGGCTCAACCGCTCAACAACACCGAAGTTCCAACTTTGCATTTAGAGCCAGAAGGCCCAACCGTAGTCGTCAAACAAGGTTTCATAGCAACCCAATAAAAATGTTCAGCCGGCAAGGAGAAGAAATTAGATCCGCTTATGATAGAGCGAGCTGGCAGACAGAAAAATGGTAGATAGAAGAAACAAGATCACAACGAAAGAGGGGGGCGGGAAATCCACAGGTTGAAAATATAATGCTAAAAATTAGTTTGGTTACATAAGGTTCAGTTTGGCATCAATAGGTTAGAAAGCATTTACCTAAAGTTTGTTGTTAGTTTGTTTTTTATTGTTAATTTCTGTTTGTTTAAAGATGTTTTTGTTAGATTTGGTTTGTTTAGGTTAGTTTTATCTACTGAGGGTTGGTTAGGTTGAGGTTGTATTATGTTAGATCGTTTTTACTAGAATTAAGTTTACCTAAAGTTGGCCATCTCGTAATAATCTTGTTTGGGTTGATATATAAGTTTTCCTAGGCTGGTTAGATTGGGCGACTTAAGAGCTTGTTTAGGTTTGCTTAAGATTAGGTTAAGTTAGTTGATATCGGTTTGTTTGGCATTGCGTTGATAGGGTGATAAGCATACTTCATATTATTATGTAACCTGGCTAGCCAGGGTAGGCTAATAACAAGGACTGTGATTCCTTAGCTAGTATGGTAACAAGGACTACATTAGGGTATTTAAAGCTATAGACAAAGACTACGCTATCCTATCTAGGTTATTGACAGGGATTATACTAGGATAGATAAGCTATTAAGGAGGATTAGACCACCCTAACAATGACTAGACTATGGTAGTTAGGCTATTAACAAAGACTAAGTTAGCTTAGTCTGGCTAATAAAAGTACTAAGCTTGGCTAGTTAGGAGATTAAAAAGAACTATGCTAGTCTAGTTCGGCCATTAACTAGGAACAGGCTATCCGATTATCGGAAATAAATAAGTGATTTTTTGACAAGAACTCCCTTGTTTTACCTTTTTTTGAGTCCTTTTCGTTGTTTCTCCGCCTCTTGAATAAGTTAAATATTTCTTGTCATATTCAAGTATCAGTCTACCATGTATAAAATGTTGATTCATAATATTAACAATAGTATAGGGGGGGGAGGGGGTATTCTGTCGATTTGTTCAGTTTTCCCTAAACAATACTTTGGGCAAACCGGTAAATCATTCAGTGTACGCTTGACGCAACATAAATACAATATTAGGAGGGGGGAATGCAGCAGCGCTTTCTTTGTTCATTTATCGGAAAACAGTCACTCTATCAATTGGAATTCGGCTAAATTTATTTACAAATCTAATAACTTTGTTCAAAGAAATATTGTTGAATGCTCATTCATTAATTCCTCGCCTAATTTTAATATATCCCACGGTCTATTTTAACTAGACCCTGGAAATAAAAGGCTTATTTATAACGAAATTGTGTATTTAAATCTTAGCCCCTTGATTTATTAATTTAGTTATGTTTCTCTCGTTTATTTTTATGTATTCACAATCGGGTATATATGTAGTTAGTTTAGTGACATAAATGTCTACATTCTTTGCTCACAGTTGGAATTTCCGGAATTAGACCTTATCTTTCCTATTTTGTGTCCTCTCGTTGTACATGGGCGAGGCATTACTCTGTTTTTTTCTCATATATATATATATATATATATATATATATATATATATATATATATATATATATACCACCTTTGTAAAATATTCCGTTATTCCTTGAGAATGAACTGAACAGGTTCGAAATTACTTGGAATCTGCCTTTCATTTTCTTGTGTGATTTTTTTTGCATATATATATATATATATATATATATATATATATATATATAGTAGGTTGACCCTTATTTGGCTAGACTTTTGAATTTCATCTGGGACGAGCAGGCAATGTTCCCTTTGCTCAAAAAACACAGTTTGTAAATTATTTTTGAAAACTATTTATATTTAGAGGTCGCTCAATGAGCTTAAATTTGACATTTTTCACAATTATGTTGCTATGGTTCTTGGTTTATAATTATAGTTCATACATTAAATTTTGGCTGGTATCTTAAGTAGAAGACTAATCAACACAATAGAAATACCAATTTATGCACAAAACTAAATAAATAAAATTAAAATAAGGCGCAGCATTAATAAGGTTTCATTAGTGTCATAAACATCTGGCAGAATGTGGCAACTGCCCAACAGTGACTTACTACCGCTTCCGCTATGCCGTGGTGTCTAGTTGATTGGGTGATGCTGTGAGAGACGGACGCACTGAGTTGATTCCCTCTCTACTACACGCAGTTGTACAGTGCAGCCTAGACAATAAGGGCCATTTTCTTTACTTTTTTTTAGTTGTTACAGGTACCATGACGTCTGTAACCAGAGCTATGACAAGTATCCATCTACTTGATTCAGTCGAACCTACCATCATTGGGAGCATGCTACCATCAAGCAAACAGGTGCTTCAATACTATCTCTACCTCAATCTTAACCAGAAGATGACGACAAAGGAACCAGAGGCGGAAACGGTCAAACTAGTGAGTACCTTCTGGGATCGCGCACGTATTCCAATACAGAAAGTGCAACGAGCAAGAGAGAAAGTTATACAACTACTGGAAAAGTCTAAAGAAGAACAAAATCAAGCAAACAACAGAAAAACGAGAATGATTTCCTTCTGTCCCTTGATCGCCTCTTTGACATCGCACATGAAGATGCGATATCAATGATTACAATCGCCGAGGACAGGGAGTTTCTACGAGCCCAGAGGGAGGAGGTACGCCGAGGCACAATGTCAACAACACGGGACGTGTCTCTTGCATGTCGAGAAGAACATCAGAGGGATAAAGAGAAGAAAGAACAGCTTATGAAGCGTTCTCAAGCTGAAAAGCGTAAACTGGAAGAAATCACTGAACTCGCATCCAGCTCTACATCGAGTTCCAGCAGTTCCAGTCCCACTCATTCCCCTTTTCAGTGTCGTGGTGCAGAAAAGGATGCTGACGGCTGTGTTGCAGGGCCATCTTCAGTCAGCATATCCCCAATAAAGCGCACCAGGAGCGCGAAGAAAATCATGAATCCGCAAGATATCCGATCGTGCAGGAGTTCATATACTTGCAGCAGCTGCAAAAAGCCTTGGCTATGATCCAAAAAAGCTGGTGTTAAACCACGCGACTGGATGAAGTTTCGTGCAGAAGCCGCCAAGGAAATTAAAAACTCATTCAGGCCTTTGGTGCCGCTTATCGTGCACTGTGATGGCAAAATGGTGCAGACAGCGGCAGGTGGTGGTTTCAGAACATGGTATTGCAAAGCTATTAGGAGTCCCAGTCCTTCCCAGTGACACTGGCCAAGCAATGGCGGAATCCGTGATGACTGCTATCGAAGACTGGGGAGTAACGGATCGCATTTCTGTCCAATCCTTTGACACCACAGCTTAGAACACAGGGATTTCGTCAGGAGCATGTACCATGATCGAGCAACAGCAAAATCGAAGAGTTCTTCACCTCGCTTGTCGTCACCACATCTCGGAACTGGTGTGTGAGAAGGCATTTACAGCTTCCATCGACCCTTCTTCAAGGCCTGATATTGCTCTCTTCAAGCGATTTCAGACCAAGTGGAAGGACTTGGACAAATCTCTGCCTCAACCATTCACAGAGAAAGACATACACCACACTTCCTTGAGCGAGCGATGACCTCATGATTGAGTTCAACGACTACTGGAAGAACACACGCCACGAGACGACTACAGGGAGCTACTAGAGCTGTCTATAATACTCTTGAGTGGACAGCCGAAGCATGGGATCAGAATATTGCGTCCTGATGCCCTCCACTGTGCCCGCTGGATGGCAAAAATCATCTACGCCATCAAGATCTACCTGTTCTGAGATTCAGAACAATTCCACCTCACTGCAAGCGAAAAATCTGGAGTTCAACGATTTGTCACTTTCAGCATCTCGACGTACATTGTGTCTTGGTTCCGCGCGACATCTCCAGCTGCAGCCCCCGCACAAGTCCTCCAACTGCTTAAGATGCTGGTGTCCTACCCCGACAAGGCATCGACCGAGAAGACAGCTACAGTCTTTGGGCGCCATCTCTGGTACTTAAGTGAGAGCCTTGTTGCTCTTGCGTTTTTTGATGATCACCTAGCCATTTAGATGAAGAGGGAGATGTTGAATGCCTTTCATGAGGAAGAGGGCCCTGACGATCCTCCTCGACGAGAAACGGTCGAGCTAACATCTACTGCGCTTGCAGAGAAAACTGTTGCAAGTTTTTTGAAGTTTGCCACGCCATCCTTCTTTGAGATCCTTGGGTTGAATGCAAGTTTCCTAGCACTTGAACCAACGGAGTGGCCCGTCAATCGGGGATACTCCCTCGCCGCCTCCTGCGTCAAAGAACTGCATAATGTGAACGACTTCGCTAGGTCTACGGTGGTAAAACACCTAATATAATAATAACGACTTCGCTGAGCGGGGCATCGCCCTGATGCAGGACTTCAACCTGGCCCTCACAACGGACGAAGAGTAGAGGCAGTTCCTCTTCCAATTAGTGGAGAAACACCAGAGGAATTACCCTAACAACAGCAAGTCCACAGTGACTTCAAACTAGGCTACAATAGGTGGGAGATGGGCGCCCATGAGACCCCCCCTCCCCCATCCCTTTGAGAGGATAATACTCGAGAAGAGGGGTATCTAGAATCAGTGCTGTGAAATGAAATGTGTTTACAACTACATACGTTTGTTGCATCAAATAAGGTGACTTTTAAATTGTTAGTGTCAAACAGTTTTCTAAATCACCTATGACGTCACAAAAAAAGTGTCCATCATCTTACAAAAAATAAGAAACTTCAAGCTCGTTGAGCTACCCCTAAATATTAATATTTTTAAAAATAACTTTGCATACATTGTTTTTTGGAGCAAATGGAACATTTTAAATGCCCGTCCCTGGTAAAATATAAAAAAATCAAAATTATCATCAAATAAGGGTCACCCATATATATATATATATATATATATATATATATATATATATATATATATATATATATATATATATATAATCGAAAATCACATGACAGCGTGATATACAAGGTGTCCCATAAAAAGTTAACCGTACTTTGAATTAGTATAACTCAAAACCTATTAAAGATTTCTAAGTCCTGCAAAACAAAACACATTTAACAATTGTTTATCTATCGATTCTGGAAATTTCATTAAATTCTCTTTTACGATATTGATTAACTAATGGGTTTAGTGCAGGCTATCAAAAATATGTTTGCGCAAGGGAGTAAAATAATGAAATTTCGAAGTTTAAAATCAACAAATATATTTAAATCCATTTTTAACAAAAACACCTCTTCATATACGTAATACAAATTCTTTTCATTTTTTTCCAAGCACCATTTCCTTCCACATGTCCTCCATTTCTTTCCAAGCATAGTTGCGCCTTTGATCGCATTGATTGAACAACTTTTTTGATTAACTTGTGATTTTCCTTAAGTCAGTGGTTCTCAACTGATGGTCCATGATGACTTTCTGGGTGGTCCACGGGACTTCCACTATATTTAGTAAAAATTATATTTATTCGATAATATTTTCATTCCTTGATTGACAGCTGCACTCTTCATGTGATTTATAGTTTATGCTGTTTATGACACATGGTGCTTTATTTGCGTGTATTATTACGATTTACGTTTTATCATTATTTTTTTCCAAACTCAACTTATAACTGATATATTTCGTTGCTCTGCCCACAGATCTAAAGAAATAACAATGGCGGGAAGGATGGTTAAGCGCAAGTATTCAGAGGACTACATTGAATTTGGCTTCACTTGTCAAGAAAAAGATGACATGGAGTTACCACAGTGTGTTATTTGTTACAAAGTCTTGGGGAATGAGTCAATGAAGCCAGCTAAGCTTAAGCTCCATCTCGAAAAGTGTCATCCTAATTTGTTGCAAAAGAATAAAAATTATTTCGAACAGAAATTATCATCTCTCAAGCGGCAGCGCCTTGACGCATCAGGTAAATTCCATGAAAAGACCACCAATGCAGTGCGTGCTTCCTACATTGTTGCATACAAAGTCGCACAGGCCAATAAGCCTCATACAATTGTTGAGCAGCTTGTGCTACCCTGTGCAAAAGAAATGGTGAGGCTTGTTGTTGGCGAGGACGCAGCATGGAAGCTAAATGATATATCTGTATCTAATGACACTGCATCGAGACGGATAAATGTAATCTCACAAAACTTCAGTAAACAAGTTGTGGATGAAATAAAGAAATCTCCACTGTTTGCAATACAGTTGGATGAATCAACTGATGTCTCGCTCTGATCTCAGCTAATAGTGTTTGCGCGATATATGGTTGAGGAAGACTTCAAAGAAGAAATTCTTTTTTGTAAGACTCTTGACACCACCACGCGGGCTCAGGATGTCTTAGAAATTGTCAACAGTTTCTTTGAAGCAAACGGTCTGGATTGGGGAAATTTAGTGGGTGTTACCACTAATGGTGCACCTGCGATGCTAGGCTCAAGATCAGGCTTCCAATCATTGGTGAAACAGCGTGCTCCATTGGCAACTGACGTTCACTGCTTCATTCACAGACAGGCATTGGCATCAAAAACATTACCTGATCACCTGAACATCGTTTTCAAAGGACTGGTGAAGGTGGCTAATGATATCAAATCATCAATAGTGAAGACCAGGCTGTTCAGAAAATTATGTCAGGACATGGGTTCCGACTTTGAGGTGTTGCTGTTCTACACTTCTGTACGGTGGTTGTCAGCAGGGAAAGTGTTCAACAGAATATTTGAACTGAGAGAAGAGTTGACTTTATTTCTCCAGTCTCAAGGGAAACAGGATTTAAGAATTATGCTAACACAGTCAGAATTAGAACTTGCATACCTCACTGATATTTTTGGAATCTTGAACAAACTGAATCTTCAACTGCAAGGGAAAGGTGCAAATCTGTTCACTCACCAAGGCATCATCAAGGCTTTTCTTGATAAATTAGAACTCTGGATCACACGAGTCGAAGGTAACAATTTGGTTCAGTTTCCATGTTTGGATGCCATACTCGAAGAAAAGAGAGGCATTCAGATGCAAATTCTCGACCATTTACGAAAGCTGCGGGATGAATTTCAGCGATACTTTCCGGAGGTGAACATGACAACAGATGAGTTATCCTTCATCAGGAAACCATTCACAGCAAATGTTCATAGCATTCCAGAGGATCTGCAGAAGGAATTCTTGGAGCTGAAGAATGATTTGGCATCTCAAGATGTGTACCAGCAGTCTACCATGGAAAATTTTGGGCCACTATGATTGGTAGTTACCCAAATTTGTCATCACATGCAGTCAAATGTCTTTTACCATTTGCATCAACCTACATGTGCGAGAGTGGATTTTCATGTTTGTTGCACATTAAGTCGAGACAGAGGAGTCGGCTTGCAGTGGAAAGGGATATTCGTTGTGCGCTATCAAGCACCACTCTTACCATTGAAAAGCTTGTCAGTGAGAAGAGAATCCAAAAGTCTGGTTGCAAGGAAAAATGAGTTAATTGAATTGGAAATAAAAATATTCGTTGTTTATTCTTACAATCTTACATTATTTCATTTTTTTAACATACATTTCATGGCAAAATGATACATAAACATTCATGTAATTTCAAGATATTATTTTTGAAAGAAGTATATTTCAGATTAAAATGTTATCTGCTAATTATTTTATATAATTTTTCGAAATTCTGTTTTGAAGAAATATATTTCAAGCCAAAATGCTTGTTTTGTATGCTTACTTTATACTTACTCAAATATGGAATGGTCCACAATATTCTTTTAATTGAGCTGGTGGTCCATGGCCTGAAACGAGTCGAGAACCACTGCCTTAAGTCTATTGACTTCACGTGTGATACTATCTCTTAACTAGTTGATGCTTTGTAGTGGAGTAGAATACACTTTATTCTTTAGATATCTCTATAAGAAATAATCGCACGGTGTTAAGTCAGGGGATCTTGGGGGCCATTCAATTGCATGATTTAGCGCGACAATGCGGTTGTCAAACGTTTCTCTTAGTTTTGTTTTTACAGCAAGCTGTCTATGAGCTGGTGCGCCGTCCTAAATCTACCAAAGTTTATTGAATTGATTGCTGTAAATCTGGCGGAGTTCCACGAAGATCCTTCCGTTGATCATGCTCAGGTAAGCAGCACCATTCAAGTTATTCTCGTAAAACAATGGGCCGACAAGATAGCCATTCCCGCATATTCCGATCCGCAGAGACACTTTCTGCTAACAAATACGTGTGGTTCAGCGGTGCATATTGCCGAATGTTATGGCTATTTACCTTTCCATTCATGAAAAAGATTGCCTCGTCACCAATCACAATGTTTTCCAAGAAACGAGTAGGTTTATGGAGAAGAAGCCATTCGACAAATTGTCTACGACGAGAAAAATCAGTTTCAAGAAGCTGGTGTCTTGAATGCATCTTATAGGGATGCCATTTTAAGTCATGTTTAATAATGTAGTTAAATGATGACTTTGACAATTGCAACCCATTCTTTCTGACTGATACATGTGGATTTTGAAGAAGTGTTATCGGAACATTTTCGATATTTTCTGTTATTCTCATACGACCCGAACGACCTTTGTTTAGATTTAAGCACTATCCTTCACGTTGGTATTTGGGAACATTTTTCCCGATTGTGGGCTTGCTTGGTGGGGGCCTACCTGGAAAACGTTGTTCAAATGAATCTTGTACTTGTTTAATACTGCCAGTCTTAATAAAGTTTGTAACTACAAATATGGAAGTAAATTTTTACCCAGAAACGCTTTGATTTGCTTAGTAAGCAATAATGACGAGACCAAACCACAGCGTGGCTGAAAAACCACTCCAAAATGGCCTAGGCGTTGCTTGAAGAATGGCACAGTGACCTAGGCTACTTAGGCTCCATACGCTTCTTTTGAAAGTGCACGGTGGCCTAGCCTTCCTAGGCTTCGCTTCATTATTTTACTTCCTTGCGCAAACATATTTTTGATAGCCTCCACTAAACCCATTAGTGTATCAATATCATAAAAGGGAATTTAATGAAATTTCCAGAATCGACAGATAAATAGTTGTTAAATAACACACCTTAGCAGGACCCCAAAATCTCGATTAGGTTTTGAGTTATACTAATTCAAAGTACGGTTAACTTTTTTCTGGGACACCCGGTATAATAGATGTATTTAAAGGCTCAAAGAAATGAAAACTGGCAACACAACCCGGAAAAACGCTAAGGAAATTAATTATGTGGTCCATTAAAGTTTAAGAAAGAAAATGCGAGAATTATAGAAACGGAAAGTATTTTAACTGTTATAAGAAAATGAATAAAGGAGATGGATTTAAACCTGTGTCACCAAGCGCTCTTCGCTAAAATTACCACGACGCTCATCGCCAGAGCGTCCATCTTCAACCCCCAAAAACGTTGATTCAAGAAGCTTTTGAATAACGAAGTGTAGGTTTTTATACAGTAAGACACAAGACAAGTGTTTTTCTAGTAGGAGGGGGCACGGGCTTTTTTGTTTATAATATATATATATATATATATATATATATATATATATATATATATATATATATATATATATATATATAGAAAGAGCAAATGCAAGTTCTGCGGGTGATAACAACTACCACAGGGTTTTGGCCATATTTATTTTCTGCCTTTCAAAACAATTTTGAAAACAGAAAGAAAGGTGCAGAAACCTTGCATTGCAGACTATATAACAATACAGTACAAGAGAAAGAGAAATTTGACGCGAATGAGCAATGACACAAGAAACAGGAGTTTTTTAGAGGCAAGAGAAAGGGACATGTATGTGACATGGATAATGAGCCTTTAAATTGTGAGCGGGTAAGAGGATGTGGTATAAAAATTCCTTGGAGGTTCCTAGATTAGAGAGATACTGGGTTTGATGGGGTAACGCTTTGGGCGAAGTAGAGTCACTGTGCCTGGTAGCTTAACGGTAGACCATCTGACATTTAATCAGCATACCCGGGTTCGAGTCCCGGCCAGGAATTTCAAACTTTTTTTCAATGGCATTATTTCTGTCTTCTCGGTAAAAGATTGCCTTCTATGTGCCGCCCTCTGCTCTCTTTGATTCTAGTGTTCTTCTAATGACCCCTTTTTCTTGCCTCTAAAAAACTCCTGTTTCTCGTCTCATTGCTCATTCGCGTCAAATTTCTCTTTCTTATATATATATATATATATATATATATATATATATATATATATATATATATATATATATATGTATATATATATATAATTCAGTTAATCTTTGCAATAAGTTAGACAATATGAATGTAACATCAGACCTGAGATTGGTCAGTTTTGATGTTACCTCATTATTCACTAAAGTGTCCGTTGATGCCTTATTGGATTTCCTAGGTGGTATTCTCAATTCTTATGATTTGCCTTTAGCGTCCAACTCGATCATTCAACTCCTTTGTTTATGCATTAAAAAATGTGAATTTAGTTTCAATGGCAAGTTCTACGAACAAGTGTTTGACATGGCTATGGGTAATAATCCCTTATCTCCCTTATTTCCAAATATACGAGTATATATGGAATATTTTGAAACGAGGCTGATTCCGCCGGTTTGGTCCACTCAAATTGTTTGATACCGCTATGAAGACGATGTCCTGAGAATTCTAAAGGAAGATTTTGAACTCGATGTTTTTCTTTTATTTATTAATTCATTGGTTCCGTCAATTAAATTTACTTTAGAAAAAGAAGAAAATAATAGCCTTCCTTTCCTAGTTGTTCTAATAATTAGACAACCAAACAGGTTTAAGTTTTCTATTTTCAGGAAACCGACAAATAATTATTTACCCAATGTCCATTTTTATTCAGGTCATTCTAAAAAAATTAAAACAACAGTATTTTCTTCTATGAATCTTAGCGTACTCAGAATATGTAGTCCTGACTATATTGACCAAGAATTTACAAAAAATTAAGAGATTGCCTTCAATCTGTGTTACCCGAAATATTTGGGGGAAAACTGCAATAAAGCTTAAAAAAAAAAACATTCTATAACCACAAGTTAGGGAAAACAGAATCTTTAAACAACATATTACTTTTACCTTACCATGCTAATTTTTTGTATGTAGTACCAATGTTCAAACAACTTAATATAAATTTAATTTTTAAATACAATTATACATTAGAAAATATGTTAATAAAACACAGCCCAAGGAACGATAATAATGTAATATATAGTATCCCTTGTTTGGATTGTAATTTATTCTATGTAGGTCAAACTTGTAAAAATATCTCTGTAAGAATTAAGCAACATCAAAATGCAGTATCTAAGGGATATAAAAATAATGCTTTGGCCGTCCACAGGCTTAAGATAGGTCACTAGATTAACTGGTCAAAAACAGATACTATAATGCATATAAATGATTTTATTAGTAGAAATATCCTTAAATCGTTCCTAATCTCCACCACAAAGGAGATAAATGTAAATATTTGCCTCGGTTTGTTTTCTTTAGATCCAGTCCATCTTTCTTCCTCAAATCAAACTTATCAGAGACCATAAAAAAATCTGACCTTATAAGGAAAACATTGCTTTGTATAAATACGGTGTCTCTCTATTTCATAAACCATTGTGAGTTTCGAAATGTTATTAAGATAACGAAAGTGCTAGTCCAATCATTCTTTCTTTTTCCCTACGTGGTACAACCAAATATTTATACTTATTCGCGTGTTACCCCTCGTGATATATATATATATATATATATATATATATATATATATATATATATATATATATATATATATATATATATATATATATATATATATATATATATATATTAAGAAAAATTATTGCAGTAACATATTTAATTATGCGGTTAAAAAGCAAACACAGTCTTCCTCAAAGACCTCGGAAGGAGCTCTTCTCACATACACGAGAAGGTAACACTTAAAATAGGCGTTCTCTCAGATAGCCAAAAAACTATGTCACCCCTGCTTTTCAAAGAGAATGGGAAATTTGTTTCTTCTCCATCTTCGCCACACTTTATAAATTAAACACAAATTTTCCATTCTCTTCGAAAAGCAGAGGGGACACTTAAATAAGCCAATCGAAAGATATATATATATATATATATATATATATATATATATATATATATATATATATATATATATATATATATATATATATATATATATATATATATATATATATATATATATATATATATGGATTGATAGATAGATAAATTGATAGATAAATAGATGGTTGGATAGATAAGATGGATGGATCGATACATGGATGGACGGATGCTTGTATGGATAAATGGGTTAATAGATCAATGGATAGATGGACCGATAAATAGAGGGATGGATAGTTCGTTGGATGATATATGGGTAAATAAATGGATATATAGATGGATTGATAGATGGATAGATTAGATATTTTTATTTCGAAATATAAATTAAATAGTGGTTGCAATAACGTAGAAAAGAAAAATAGACTTTTTAGACATCAAGACATAAATGTAATCACGCAATAAATAACAAAAATAAATGTAAAAATAACAATATTAAATATAAAAATAATAATAATAAATGTAAAAATAACAGTAATAAATGCAAAAAATAATAATAATAAATGCAAAAAATAACAAAAATAAATGTAAAAAATAATAATAATAAATGCAATAATAATAATAATAATAAATACAAAAAATAATCTGATATAACGAAGGGGATCCTCCCTTACTGCAGCGTCTGCCACAACACCCGACTGATCACTCCATTCTTCCAGTCGCTCCACCCACACCCCATTGGCGCTGACCTATCAAAAAACTTCCCCCTCACACTCAATCACTTCATTCATCCGCACATTCATAGAGTCACCTTCCTCATTCACATACTCATACACACAAACACACACATTTCGGTAATACATGCATACAATGACTTTCACTCATACAATCACTACCTTAGCTCATATATTAATACAATCTTCTTCACTCACACATTCATACAATCCTCTTCGTCACTCCTACACTTATATTATTACCTCTTTCACACATGCAGACAATTAGCTCTTTCATTCACACTCATACAATCCCCATCTGTCAGTTACACATTGATACAATTGCCTCTACCAATCACACAATTACTTCTTTCACTCACTCATTCATACGATAAATTCAGTTTCTCACATTTATACATTACCTCTTACACTCAAACAATCCATTCAGTTACACAAATTTATACATTACCTCCTACACTCTTAAAATTATCTCCTTTACTCGCAAACGAACTCCATCCTGTTTCCATACCTGCGTCCAGTTCGATCTCTCACCATTACCTACACCACGTCAACAGATTCAGTGTAAAGGTTATGAATTGTTGGATATAGGAAATAACGGCGTGGATGTGCAGCAATAGTGTGTAGGTAGAAGAAAGTGTGTGCGTAAGAGTATGCGTATGTAAAGGAGCAGGAATTTGGAGTGAATGTGTATGTGTGAAAGTGTGTGAGTGGACGTTTAGAAAGAGGGGAAGTTGCGATTGTAAATATTCCCTCATATTTACGGTCGCATCCGCCATCTTGCTTAATTCATTACTCTCCTCTTTTTCCCATTTGAGTGGAAGGGGGGGGGGACGGGTAGATGAAGGGAGGAGGGAGGAGGAAGGAGGGAGGGGAGAGATGCTGAGGGGGAATAGGGTTGGGCGACCTTGGCGTTAAAGAACCAAAATATTGTTTCTAATTTTTCTTGTTATCCTTCCTACTTTATTTCTGTTTTCCTACTCTCGTTACTATTCTGCTTTTGTTCCTATCGCGTTCTTGGTCTTGTTAGACTGCTTGCCTTCGTTCGTGTTTCCCTTAATCGTTCTTGTTTGTTTCTTTACTTAGCTTTATTCTATTATTAATTTTTATCTATTGGGATTGATAGACTTCTACATCGTTTTTTTTTTGTTCCTGTAGTTGTTCTTGTTTTATTCTGGGTTTGTCCTTGTTATTGTACTAATCAGGATATTAAATTGGAACTCGACTTAAGATTATGAACACTCGTAGGTTAAAGGAACTCTTAAAATCGCGTTGGACTTGGCTGTATTTCGCCTAAATTAATCCTTTAATGCTCGAATTGGACTATATATACAAAATATAATAACCCTTAAATCAATAAATATTAACAGTCAAAATAGCTTGAAATTGTGGTTCCACGTGGCAAGATAAGCCGTTAAAAAGGTTAAAACCAAAATATATCTTAAACTCAGCTTGAAAAAGATGGATTTTTATATGATCTTGCTTTAGTTGGCTTTAGTTGGCGGGATATATCTGAATGGTGTGAAATAGGAACACTCCATCACACCCAAACAGTTTACACCACAGGGGGGCGAGGGGAGTGAGAATAAAAGAAAATCAGAATTTAATGGGAAATATTTCAGTCATCTTCGCCGATAGTATTGTCTCTCAAACAGTCACGGATAACAGAATTATCACAAGCTTCAAAATTAGACTCAACATTGACTTTTTAAAGAAGAAAATAGTCATAATGATCAATAGGTTTTTTTTTATAAAATAATTAATTTAATATTAGCAATCAAATTTTAGAACTAGAATAGTTATACTTATGATATTTTGTGACTCTTGATAGGGACAGGGGAAAGGAAATTAGTAGAACTAATATAGAATGGAAGAAATACATCAATAAAAGCATAAACACGGGTGATAGATCTATTAAAAAGAAGGAAGGTCCAGAATTACAAGTGAACATAATTGATACAGCAATGAAAGATGAACAAATTTTAAAAAGTCAACAAACTAAGTCGCGTGTTTTCAATTATTCTGACTTATGACCATGTCGTAGAATACCCCTTTTGAAAACCCCACACCGGACACCACTTTTGTCGTGGTATACCTTGTGGAACGTGATGTACTTCTTTGATGAAGTAGGCTTAGATCTAAGAGTGCGAATTTTGTTGTTTTAAGGAAGAGCCGCTTCAACACGTAAGGATATAAGGAAACACACAGGAATTATCCCAAAATAAACATATATTTTAAATTTAACACTTAACTATGAAAAACAAACTAATCACATGTATATCTTCGTCTTAAGCTAACCTAGACTATCCTGGTTGGCAACTAGGCCTATTACAATATCCTCAATGACAAAAATAAACAAATAGGCTCCCGGTAAACACACCAATTGCCGATTAGTATTTTTATCGTGACCCTTTTTGATTAGCGTTAAACATTAAATTAAAGTACTCTTTTTTACCAACAAATATGACCGGGGTTCACGCACAATTGTCTTTACTTCTATTAAATCGTGAAACGTACTAACCTCATACTATCGCAATATGAATATAAATGTTCTTGCTAACTCACATGACAGACGGGATCAGGGGTTACCGGTGGTCGTTGGAGGGCTTATCTCGCCTTCGGGGATTTGGAGTGCTGATGATAGAATTTAGCCGAGATGTGATGGAGAGAGAGCGAGGTAGTGCCCTATCAACTTCTTATTGCAACCTTGCCTCTGGTTAAGTTAAGAAGACGGAGAGAGTTATGGTGCTCTTGGCTCCAAGAGTCCTCTTCTGGATAATTTTGAAGCCTCTTGGTGTCTTACTCTTCAACGTAGAGTGCCCAACTAGATTTGGGGGTATTTGGTTGGATTTTTACCGTAATTAAAGAACGGAACTTCGTTGGGGCTGGGTTCTTCTCCTCTCACTCTTACGGAGCTTGAGATGTAAGAGTCACTCGAGTGTGAGCGGGTTTACTTTTCTCCAGTCAGACTTCTTCTAAGTCTGTAAAGGATTCTTCGGTTTGGCACCGATACCAAACTTGACGATTTATGTTAATTCGGCCAGGGGAGGGGGGATCGATTTTCTCAATCTAATCCTATCGTTTCTAACGGAAATCGTCTTGTCTGGCTTAAGGATCGATCTACACGAACTGAACCTACGCCTTTCTTACCGAATTCTAATCCGTTCTCTTTCTTTATGGGGCTTATTTATAGGCGGACCACCGCCCCATCTAAGGAGGAAGGGGCGAGGCCACAGAGGGGAGCGCGAATGGTGAGTTTGCATCTAGTGAGAGGGAGAAGTGCAGAGGTTAGCACTGAGGTGCCCAAGTCGACTTGTTAATTAGTGAAACCCGCAACCGCCACACTCATTGGCGTGCCTTTTGACTAGCACCGCTTTTTTGTGACATAACCACTGGTTTGTTGATCTCGTAGGTAATTGGATCGTTAAAGCGTCGTTTAAGGGCCTTAGGTGGTTCCCTTAACACATATGGTCGCACCAACTACCTAAGCGGCGGGGAGATCAACCAGGGTAGGCAGTTACTGTTATTCGCCGGCTACCGTTCCCACGAGTCTCCTCATAGGGCTCGCTTCTCCGGCTTTCTCCACAAGGGGGAAGGGACTTTAAGATATATGTCCGCCTGGCCCTCTGGGAGGCTTTATGTAGCCATTTCTCTACAGACCATATGACCTGATGACCTTTAAAAAATTCAACAAGTGGGTCAATCTTATCCATAGTTAGATTTCTTTTAATAATTCCCGGACTCACCTTTGGAGGACTTCGGCAATTACATAGTTCAAAAGAGAATGTAAAACGACATAAGTGTTTCAAATATCGTGAGAATCGACGGAATAATTATGATGTTATTGCCAAAAGTAAAACTGTTACCAACCAACCGACGAACTACGGACCGACATAATAACTTATAGAATCAGGTGCACACCATTAAATACGAAACTTTAATATACATATATATATATATATATATATATATATATATATATATATATATATATATATATATATATATATATATATATATATATATATATAATATATATATATCAAGAATAAAATGGCAAACTCGAACGCTGCACCATGATAAGTGTAAACATATTAGGGGGCCTTGGCACTGCAGATATAATACAAGCTTATTTCATGCATTAACTATTCAATCGTCTTCCTGCATTCACATTTGGTCTATTCATGTAAAAAAAAAAACCCCAAAAAATACAACTTACAATCTCACTTGAAATTATTTAACTCGGAAAGAGTAATTGAGTGTCAAATTTGATAACAAATCCCCCACCCGCATTAATATCTTGCTTTGACTTCACAATCCACGATGCAGGTGGGTCGGCACCGACGCACTCACCATCCTCGCCCTTTCTAAGCAATCTATAAATTCGGCCCACGGGAAACTGAAGCAGCCCTGCGCGACTGGAGCAACTTTCCTTTCATTTTGCCTCTTTTACCGCGGCCAAGAAGAGGGCGGAGAATGAGCATAAACAGAATTGAACCAACGGGAGAAATATAAGGAATTTGAAGCATTTGTGAATGAAAAGGAACGCCTATGTGAATATTATATATATATATATATATATATATATATATATATATATATATATATATATATATATATATATATATATATATATATATATATATATATATATATATTGATCTACTTCAAGTCTATCGTGACATCCTTTCGTCCTCGAACTGGGAGACAACATTATATGATAGTTCATCCACTAGTAAAAAAAAAAAACTGGTTTCAAAGTTACCCCTGCCCTTTATGTTATCTTTTATGTTAACAGTTGTCTATGACGGTAAACGAGACTAACATAGAGGGGTAACTTTGAAACCCGTTTTTTTTTTCTACTAGTGGATGAACTATCCTATAATGTTGTCTCCCAGTTCGAGGACGAAAGGATGTCACTACATTAACCGTACCAATTTGTCTTGGATTTTTGTCCATATATATATATATATATATATATATATATATATATATATATATATATGTGTGTGTGTGTGTGTGTGTGTGTGTGTGTGAAAGTGCTGAACTTCATTGAAAAATGCCTGGAGAAGATTGTCAAAGAATTGAAGTAAATCTAGAATGATTACATTCAATTGCTACGTCTCGAAATTTGTATAATTTTTCCAGGATAAAAAATATAAATAAAAGCACCCCCTCTTCTTTCCCTCATCCCCTCTCACTGTATGTGCATATATGTGTATCAATCTTCGGGGGCCAGTTAATCCATTTCCGTGTGTACGCAAGTAATTAAGAGCGACGGCTTGATGGCCCATTTATCCACTCCCAGCATGATTCCTTTCCTTCCTCTCATTTATTTAAGACGATATTCCCCTGACCCTGCGTAAATGTGGATTCGAACCCATCTTCCCGAGCCTTAATTGGACCTTCTGGTTTTTATGAGCGTCTAAAAAGAGCTTTGCGTAAGCATTTGAGTGATGATCAACGTACTAAAACCACCCCCCTGAAGTCTAGCTATTTTTTAACCTCTCCGTTTGCGGCTACATGTAAACATGTATGTAACCTTTCATTATGTGAACCCATTTTCTCTCGTAATTTTTTTGATAGTCCGTACATAACCATTTATTAGTGTAAAATAAACAAATTTATCCTGATAATAGTTTTATTTTGTCTCTGAATATGGCAATTATACTGAAACGAATGTTTTACAAAATTATATAGGTATGAGTACTAATTTTCTACTTCAGCTCTAAAGATTAAATCTTGGTTTCAATGAATCTAGGTGAACGTCTTCATGGGTTGAATCCAGCCGTAAAGAACATAACATAAGAACATAAGAAAATGAGTCTGCAAACGGCTAATCAATAGAGTATAGGAGGTAGCTCCTGTTCCCCTCCCCAAGTTCACTCCCACCTAGCATCCTCATTCATAAATCTATCCAGTCTGTTCTTAAAACTCCGCTTCTACCACATGACCACTGAGCCTATTCCATTCATCTACCACTCGATTTGTAGACCAATTTCTACCAATCTCTTTCCTAAACCTAAACTAGTCCAGTTTAAACCTAGTGCTAAGAGTCCTATCCTGTTCCCTAAAAATAGGAACCTTACCTATGTCTCCCCTATTATAGCGTTTCTCCCACTTGAAGACTTGAATCAAGTCCCCCTCAAACTCTTCTCCTTTCTAATGTATGACGATTTTTGTCTCTTAAGCCTTTCATCATAAGGTAGGAAGCTCCTCAACCCATGAATCATCTTAGTCATCCTTCTTTGCTCCTCACCCCATGAATCATCTTAAGTCATCGTTCTTTGCTCCTCAACCCATGAATCATCTTAGTCATCCTTCTTTGCTCCTCAACCCATGAATCATTTTAGTCATCCTTCTTTGCTCCTCAACTCATGAATCATCTTAGTCATCCTTCTTTGCTTCTCAACCCATGAATCATCTTAGTCATCCTTCTTTGCTCCTCAAACCATGAATCATCTTAGTCATCCTTCTTTGCTCCTCAAACCATGAATCATCTTAGTCATCCTTCTTTGCTCCTCAACCCATGAATCATCTTAGTCATCCTTCTTTGCTTCTCAACTCATGAATCATCTTAGTCATCCTTCTTTGCTCCTCAACCCATAAATCATCTTATTCATCCTTCTTTGCTCCTGAAACCATGAATCATCTTAGTCATCCTTCTTTGCTCCTCAACCCATGAATCATTTCCATCACCCTTCTTTGCTCCTCAACTCATGAATCATTTTAGTCATCCTTCTTTTCTTCTCAACTCATGAATCATCTTAGTCATCCTTCTTTGCTCCTCAACCCATGAATCATCTTAGTCATCCTTCTTTGCCCCTCAACCCATGAATCATCTTAGTCATCCTTCTTTGCTCCTCAACTCATGAATCATTCTAGTCATCCTTCTTTGCTCCTCAACTCATGTATCATTTTAGTCATCCTTCTTTGCTCCTCAACCCAAGAATCATTTTAGTCATCCTTCTTTGCTTCTCAACTCATGAATCATCTCAGTCATCCTTCTTTTCTCCTCAACCCATGAATCATCTTAGTCATCCTTCTTTGCTCCTCAACCCATGAATCATCTTAGTCATCCTTCTTTGCTCCTCAACTCATGAATCATTTTAGTCATCCTTCTTTGCTCCTCAACTCATGTATCATCTTAGTCATCCTTCTTTGCTCCTCAACCCATGAATCATCTTAGTCATCCTTCTTTGCTCCTCAACCCATGAATCATTTTAGTCATCCTTCTTTGCTTCTCAACTCATGAATCATCTCAGTCATCCTTCTTTTCTCCTCAACCCATGAATCATCTTAGTCATCCTTCTTTGCTCCTCAACTCATGAATCATTTTAGTCATCCTTCTTTGCTTCTCAACTCATGAATCATTTTAGTCATCCTTCTTTTCTCCTCAACTCATGTATCATCTTAGTCATCCTTCTTTGCCCCTCAACCCATGAATTATCTTGGCCATCCTTCTTTGCTCCTCAACCCATGAATCATCTTAGTCCTCCTTCTTTGCTCCTCAACCCATGAATCATCTTAGTCATCCTCCTTTGCTCCTCAACCCATGAATCATCTTAGTCATCCTTCTTTGCTCCTCAACCCATGAATCATCTTAGTCATCATTATTTGCTCCTCAACCCATGAATCATCTTAGTCATCCTTCTTTGCTCCTCAACCCATGAATCATCTTAGTCATCCTTCTTTGCTCCTCAACCCATGAATCATCTTAGTCATCCTTCTTTTCTCCTCAACCCATGAATCATCTCAGTCATCCTTCTTTTCTCCTCAACCCATGAATCATCTTAGTCATCCTTCTTTGCTCCTCAACCCATGAATCATCTTAGTCATCCTTCTTTGCTCCTCAACCCATGAATCATTTTAGTCATCCTTCTTTGCTCCTCAACCCATGAATCATCTTAGTCATCCTTCTTTTCTCCTCAACCCATGAATCATCTTAGTCATCCTTCTTTGCTCCTCAACCCATGAATCATCTTAGTCATCCTCCTTTGCTCCTCAACCCATGAATCATCTCAGTCATCCTTCTTTGCTCCTCAAACCATGAATCATCTTAGTCATCCTTCTTTGCACCTCAACCCATGAATCATCTTAGTCATCCTTCTTTGCTCCTCAACCCATGAATCATCTTAGTCATCCTTCTTTGCTCCTCAACCCATGAATCATCTTAGTCATCCTTCTTTGCTCCTCAACCCATGAATCATCTTAGTCATCTTTCTTTGCTCTTTAACTCATGAATCATCTAATCATCTTTCTTTGCAGACCAAAGCAAACAATATCCTTCCCTATAATATGGTGACTAAAATTGGACCGCATGGTCAAGATGAAGCCTAACTAATACCAGGTACAGTTTCAGACTGACATCGGCACTCCTATTACTCACACTCCTCCCTCATAATCCCCAATACCCTATTAGCTTTATTCCTAGCACTTATACACTGCTTTCTAGGCCGTAGGTTTGAACTTACCAGGACACCTCTCACATTCTGACCTTCCTAAAATTCTCACATTCATCTTATAATTATTGACTTGATTTCACTTATCTATACTAAGTACACTACACTTGCTTACGTTAAAATCCATTTGCCATTTCTCTCCCCATTGGGATAAGGCAAAGATAAGACAAATCAAGAGGCTAGAAAAGCAAGTTATCAATACGAAATTAGCTGTCGCTTTTAACCTATTATGAATGTAGAGGGCGGTGCCAATATTGGTTAAGTTTCTAATTCAGAGGCCTGGCACGAGCTCCTACAGTTTGGAGTAGGGGCAGATTGCAAGTGTATGGCCACATGATCATGCGCATTCTGGCAAGAACATGGCGGATGTGTGACATGACTTGACTGCAATATTCGGCAATCTTGCTTCTCCGAAAGGACGATACTGCGTTGGAAACATAAACTGTTTCTAACACGATCATGTTGCGCATCTTCTATGCTATTGCCATGTGCCCATACACTTGCAATCTGCATCTACTCCAAACTGTAGGAGCTCGTGTCAGCCATCTGAAATATAAGATTAAAACAATATTTACAGGGAGTAACGAGACTTTCGGACCACCCTGTAGATGAAAAATTCACAAATAACCACAACCACTAAAATTAACCCACACTGTATCAATAAAGCATCCTTTGCGAGTATAACAAACGTATCCTCGTCAAACAAGGTTTACAACCACGAATAATTACTACTATAAAAGACATGACCACATGGTATGTGATCAATTACGTAAAACGATCGTCGGAATTGGTTCAATAACGACCAATGTTTTATTGGCTTGGGTTTAGTGATGGACTCATGTATGTCGAGGCAATAAAGAGAAATGAAGATAGATAGGAAGGGGCAATTTTAATAGGGGGTGCCCCCTCCCCCAAAAAACAAATAAAAACAAACAAAAACAACCAAGAGCCAAATTTCAATAGGCTTCATTTCTTAATTCGACAAACAGTTAAGAAATGAAGTCTATAGAAGGTTAGGCCCCGTTTTTTTTTGGGGGGGGGGGGTTCACCGTGTATAAATCTTTGGCCCTGATCGAATATAGAGGTTCCTAAATCGTTTCTTGAAAGCCCAAACATTCTAACTTCTTTACAATTATCATAATTGATGAAAATTATTAGTAAGGGTAAACTTTGTTTTAAACCGTTGTAATATTAGTCCAATAGCGAGTGATGGATCTGGTTATTCTGGTACTTTGTTAGTAAAGTGGTGAAATATACCATTCATTATTCCGATGATCTTTAATATTTATTATTCGTTTTGTTATTTAAAAGAAATATATATAATTTTGTCAATAATCTCATCATCATCATCATCATCACTAACTATATAATTTAAGAAGTGGAATTTTTTGAGTATTTGAATAATAATTTCATCTTAGTTTGGTTATGACTTATGTATTTTTTATCAAAGTTATTTCTAATAATTCTTTTATAATATCAAAAAACAAAATGGTGAAGTTCAGAAATTAATATAAGTATCGAAATTTTGTGAAATTTTTAAAACCCAAAGAATTACAAATGGTGAAGTTCAGAAAATTTATTTTTATATATCTTCTTCTTCTATAACTATATTTTAGCAACGTAATATTTTGAAAGGGGGGAAATTTAGTTTAGAGTTCCTTTTTAAAAAATGAGTATAATTGGCAAAGTTCAGAAAATTTAACCATGGCTGCTTTTTTTTAGATTTTAAATTTTAATATTAGTAGCGAAGCGCAAGCTCCCCCCGTAGGGCGGAGTGGCGAAGCCATTGCCTGGATACCATCGTAAGAGAAACAAAGTGGAATTATCAGAGGTACTGACTAGTAAACACACCAGTTCGCGGTTCTTAAAAAATTACAACACATATGTGTTTTGTTTTTTGGTTTACAATATATTGGGGTATTTAATTCTTTTAATTCTAAATTTTCAAATTAGTTTGTATTAAACAATTTTTTTGCTTTCCCCTTTTTTTTCAAAACTACACCATTGTTAAATAATTGTACGTAATGTGTTATATTTGTTTCACATACCACTTAATATCTGTCTATTTTTATTAGTTTACCTTTCTTTGCCCGGTTTTAATTTAAACCATTACCTAATGTATTTTAAATCTTTCAGTATTAATATTTTGTCCCTTCTCTCTTTACTGGCTGATGATGGCCATATATATATATATATATATATATATATATATATATATATATATATATATATATATATATATATATATATATATATATATATATATATATAAGCCTTTGAATAACAGGGTCTAGTTTAAAAAGACCAGGGGATATATTAAAGTTAAGAGAATCAATGAGCATTGAATAAAATTTCTTTTAATAAAGTCATTAGATTTGTAAATAAATTTAGCCGAATTCCAATTGATAGTGTGACTGTTTTCCGATAAATGAACAAAGAAAGCGCTGCTGCATTCCCCCTCCTAATATTGTATTTAGGTTGCGTCAAGCGTACACTGAATGATTTGCCGGTTTTCCCAAAGTATTGCTCAGGGCAAACTGAACAATCAACAGAATACCCCCCTCCCCTTATACTATTGTTATTATTATGAATCAACATTTTATACATGATAGACTGATACTTGAATATGACAGAAATATTTACCTTATTCAAGAGGCGGGGAAGCAAGGAAAAGGACCCAGAAAACGGTAAAACAAGGGAGTTCTTAAAATTGTATGCGGGAGGGATTTCCGTTCTATAAAAGGTTGTTTTTTTTTTTTTGCTAAATCTAAGCATCCTGCAAGAAATTTATGAGGGTAGCAAAGATTGGTACCAATTTCAAAGATCTTAGAAATCTCACGATCCAAGAATTCCGGGCAACACGCAACCCCCGGAGAAACATTGAAATAAATACAGACCGTTTGACTTTATCATTATGACCTGAGTAAAAATTAATATAAGAACAGGCCTTGGTAGGCTTACGATAGACGGAAAATTTAAATCCAGATGGAGTCCTATGAATAAGTAGATCTAAGAACGAGAGGACACCATTTTGTTCGAGTTCAAGGGTAAATTTAATAGAAGGAGCCAGAGAATTAACTTCAGTAAGAAAACCATTAACATCCCTGGAAGAAGGCCACAAACAAATAATATCATCTATATATCGGAACCAAACAAGGGAAAAATTGATAATGGTGGGGAGTAAGGTAGTTTAAAAAAATTCCATATATATGTTAGAAAGAACAAGGGATAAGCAATTTCCCAGAGCCAAACCAAACTTTTGAAGGTAATATTTACCATTAAAAGAAAACTTACAGTTTTTAGTGTACATTGAGATGAGTTCAATGAAAATATTAACTGGCACGGGAATATTAAAGTTACACAATTTATCACTAAGGAAAGGAAAAAGGTCATTTACAGGTACTTTAGTAAAAAGAGAACAAACATCGAAACTAACAGGGGGAGAAGTTATTAGAGTAAGGGATGGAGTCGAGTTTTTTAATAAGGTCGTAACTGTTTTTAATAGGAGAATTAGAAATGGTACCAACAAGGGGAGTTAGGTATGAACTGAGCCATTTAGATAAGGAATATGAAACTGAGCAAACACAAAGGGCGCATACGGTTATTAGGCTTATGAGTCGTTACAAGACCATATAAATATGGCAGAGAGGCATTACTAGATTTAAATTTAGCCATTAAATCGGGAACATGTTTAAGATGGGAACGCACTTTTTTCTGGAAATCACTATTAACCTGAATCGTAGGATCTTTATCTAGGGAGACATAGATAGAATGGCCATTAAATAATAGATCCATTTTAACAACATAAAACACTTTACCCATAATAACGACAGCACCAATTTTAAGAACTCCCTTGTTTTACCGTTTTCTGGGTCCTTTTCCTTGCTTCCCGCCTCTTGAATTAATTAAATATTTCTGTTATATTCAAATATCAGTCTATCATGTATAAAATGTTGATTCATAATAATAACAATAGTATAAGGGGAGGGGGGTATTCTGTTGATTGTTCAGTTTGCCCTAAGCAATACTTTGGCCAAACCGGTAAATCATTAAGTGTACGCTTGACATAAATACAATATTAGGAGGGGGAAATGCAGAAGCGCTTTATTTGTCCATTTATTGGAAAACAGTCACCCTATCAATTGGAATTCGGCTAAATTTATTTACAAATCTAATAACTTTGTTCAAAGAAATATTGTTGAATGCTCATTCATTAATTCCTCGCCTAATTTTAATATATCCCCTGGTCTCTTTAAACTAGACTCTGTTATTAGAAGGCTTATTTATAACGAAATTGTGTATTTAAATCTTAGCCCCTTGATTTATTAATTTAGTTATGTTTCTCTCGTTTATTTTTATGTATTCACAATCGGGTATATATGTAGTTAGTTTAGTGACATAAATGTCTACATTCTTTGCTCACAGTTGGAATTTCCGGAATTAGACCTTATCTTTTTGGTTTTATACTTCACATTCGTCTTTGATATTATTTTTCTATTTTGGGTCCTTTCGTTGTACATGGACGAGAAATTGCTCTTCTGTTTCACATATACGAGGGGTGGTCAATAAGTTTTGCAATTCGGATATAAGGAAACGAGATATGAGGAAAAGTGTTTTATTATTTTTCAATATAATTACCCTCGACTTCAATGCACTTGCGCCACTTGTCCCTGAGGCTTCGCATTCCCGACAACCAGAAATCTCCCGACTGCTGTCCAATCCACTCCTGGACGGTGAGCTGGATATCTTCATCGTCTCCAAACCGGCGTCGATGCAGTGCAGCCTTGAGGTGGCGGAATAAAAAGTAGTCGCTAGGGGCCAAATCTGGACTGTAGGGGATATGGTTGAGCTCCTCGAATCCGCACTCGCGCAGGGCAGCTTGTGCAACTCTGGCCTTGTTGACTTTGACGACGTTGAAGTCGATCATGTGGCGTGAGGTTTCTAGAGACCCAACGGGCAGAAACCTTGCCATGGCCAAATTGTCGTGGATGATGTTGATAACACTTCCATGTGATATTGCAAGTTCTCGCTCGATTTCTTCGACCTTCACCCGTCGATTTTCGAGGAGCATCCTCTCCACACGGGCCACATTGTCCTCATTGGTCACGTCTGACGGGAGTCCTGGACGGGGGTCATCTTCAAGGGTTTTCACGACCATGGCGGAACTCCCTATTCCAGGGAGCAATGGTTGCATAGGAAGGGGAGGTGTCGGTGTACACTGCAACCATGCGTTCATGGCTCTCTTTTGCATTCTTGCCTTCCTTGGTCAAAAATTTGATTACTACGCGGTGCTCAACCTTCTCCATTGTTCGGCGACTCCTAAAGCTGCCCCCCGAAAGGACAGCACCAAAGAAGCTTGGCTCGAACTCCCCCACCCAAGGCTGGACTGGGTGGCTCAAGGACAGTAGATCCGATCCTCCAAGGGAGGGACCCCGCCTCCGAAGCCGCTCCGCCCCCGAAAGGTTTTGAGGCGGTTAGAGGAAAAGACGCATAGCGAGCCCAACCTCCTCCGATAAGTCCTCGAAGTCGAAAGCGCCTTTAGTACCTTGTTCGGCCAACAGCTCCCAGAGCTATGCCTTCGGGAATTGTACAGTCATTCCCGTGAGGGCCTTTTCTTCGAAGCGGGCACCAGCATCTCTTCCGAGCGAGGCCTGGAGGGTATATTACTTCAATGGAATTGCCATGGACTCCGAGCCAACTGGGAGGAGCTGCGGAGGCCCGTCTTCTCCCGTCGCCCGTTAGCTATTTTTTTTAACAGAAGACGGTGCTGGCTGGGTTCGTGTCCACTGTCCATCCTCTATGGGTATAAGGGTTTTTCGCCTCTACCACTAATTGATGAGGCCGGCAGACGGATTGCACGATTTACACCCGCATGATATCTTCGTTCTTCTCTTTGCTATAAATACTTCCTTTCATGCAATGGTACTGCACCTATACCTGGATACGAGGTATACTGTTATTTTTGCATACCTTCCACCGTCAGCCAACTTCGATGCGGGGGACTTTGGCCGCATCGCGTCACGGTTGCCGAGACCCTTTATACTGCTAGGGGATTTGAACGGTAGACCAGGGGACTAAACGATGAATCCCAGGGATCAGGACCTTGTGGACCTTTATGATGAGCTTATGCATTACTGCCCTCGAACCGCTTCATTTTTTTACCTTGATCTAGATCTGTTCTCTCCAGATGCACAGCATGATTTTAGATGGGAAGTAGTCAGCGAAGTTTGTCATTTCTGATATATTTGTTCAATAGGAACTGGACAGACTCCCGGAACCCTGGTAAATGGCTACTATGCTCGCTTTTATGGAACTGTCTTCAAATCTCAATAAATAATACTATAACATTGATCTTTGGAGTATGATCTTCACATTTTCCTGGACATCGGAGGCCACTTGTCTTCTGCACAGTGCGGCTTCCGTAAGTTCCACTCCACGTCGTATGTCGGACGCTCTGTTCTGACTGGAAAATGTCGCCTGCGGGCCATTGCTCCGTAGATAGCACTACGCCTCGTTGTTTTTCGATCTGGAAAAGGCCCATGATACCGCATGGCGATACGGTATCGTGGAGACTCTGCACGCAATGAGGGTGAGTAGACATCTCCCAATCTGAATTTCTGCGATATCGTTGATTCCATGTATGTGTTGGGAGATCCTTCTAATACCCAGGAGAGCAGAAAATAGTGTTTAGGGAAGTTTTCTGTGTCACTTTTTATCCTTGAGCATCAACGGTTTCACCTCGTTGCTGCCGGAAGATGTTCTCGCTACGCTCTACGTGGACAACATTTCGATCTCTTTTGGCGCAGCCCAAAACGTTCAATAATTGCAACGTTTAAATGTTTAACAATCTCAACGTTTAGATGTTCAACAATCGCAACGTTTAAATGTTCCACAATTGCAACGTTTAAATGTTCAACAATTACAACGTTTATATGTTCAACAATTACAACGTTTATATGTTCAACAATCGCGAACGTTTAATGCTCAACAATTGTATTGTTTAAATGTTCAACAACTGAAATCTTTAAATGTTCAACAATGGCAACGTTTAATGTCTAACAATCGCTACGTTCAATGCTCAACAATTACAACGTTTAAATGTTCAATAATCGCCCCCTTCAAATTTTAAAAAATTGCAACGTTTAAATGTTCAACAATTGCAATTTTTAAATGATTATCAATCGCAACGTTTTAATAGTCAACAATTTGCAAAGTTCAATACTCAACAATTTATACAAGTAAATGTTCAACAATTGCAACGTTCAATACTCAACAATGTCTATAAGTAAATGTTCAACAATTGCAACGTTTAATGCTCAACAATTGCAACGTTTAGATGTTCAACCATTTCAACGTTTAAATGGTCAACAGTTGCAACGTTCTATACTCAATAATTTCAACGTTTACATGTTCAACAATTAAAGTGTATAAATGATCTACAATTGCAACGCTTAATGCTCAACAATTACAACATTTAAATATTCAACGATTAAAGTGCATTAATGATCTATAATTGCAACGTTTAATGCTCAACAATTACAATATTTAAATTGTCAACAATTGCAAGGTTCAATATTGAACAACTTCAACATTGAAATTATCACGATCGCAACGTGTAAATATTCAACAATTGCAAAGTACAATGCCCAACAATTGCAACGTTTAATGCTCAACGATTTCAACATTAAATATTCAACAATTGCAAGGTTGTAAAGTTCAACGATTGCAAGATGTACTGTTCAAAATTTTCAACATTTAAATGTTTAACAGTTACAATGTTTAAATGCTCAACAATTACAGCATTTAATGTTCAACAATTGCAACGTTTACTGCTCAATAATCGCAACGTTTAATGCTAAAAAATGCAACATTTTAATGTTCAACAATTGGGCCGTTTAAATGTTCAGCAATCGCAACGTTTAAATGTTCAACAATCACAACCTTTAAATATTTAACAATTGCAACGTTTAAATATTCAACAATTGCAACGTTTAAATATTCAACAATGCAATATTTAAATGAAACTTTTGAACAAAAACGTCCTTCGCTGGTCAACCGAAGTTATGTCGTCCACCCCAATGCCATACATTCCTACATGGGGCATGTTTGACACAAGAGAAAATTATTGCGTTAGATTGGGAAGTTCTTTCTCATCTTTGCGCCATCTCAGTGCCATTTATTTAAGTCCTTGCAACATTACCTAAATGGCAAAGTTTGTGGATAACATGGCACTGGCACTAGAATATTACGCCAACAAAGTGCCTCGTAGGAATAGGAAGAATTGCAACAAATGCCCACGCATATATATATATATATATATATATATATATATATATATATATATATATATATATATATATATATATATATATATATATATATATATAATAATCGGTCAAGAAATTAAACAGGAAAGCGAGAATTCAGATAGCAGTAAAATTTGGCGACAGTGTAATAAAAAACGAACATTCCACGCCTGGGAATGGAATTAGTCCGAGACAGCTGTCTGCGTCTCTGAAATGACAAAATTATATCGAAAAAGTTTAAAATCGTCAGTGACATAAATTGATTAGTTTCGAAGACCATGGGATGAGAAAATCCCGCTCAGTGGGCGGAAATAAAAACATTGTGATCCTAGAGGCGAAAAGAGGCCACGCCTCCTGTACTATTTATAGAAGAAAAATGGAGAACTCGATACTCGGGTAGACAGTTAAGTCAGACAGACGGAGAAACACCGTAAGATTGATAGTAAAGAACTAATTACGGTTCGTTTAGAGTCGCGAAGCCCCCGTTGTACTCACTTAAGTCTTGTTCCCATAACACTCGTTTTCCTGACCGGTAGCGAAATATTCCCTGACCGTATCGTGTAAGCGCGACCCTCCCTTTTGCTTTGCTTGTTTTGTTTGTGGGAATTAAACATTTATTTTTGTTTACGTGATTCCTTTCAGTTCTTTCTCTATCATAAAGCCTTCGGTAAGCTCAGCCAAATCAGAATATTATTTGAGTATCTTTGGAGTCAGATACGAGATTAACGCCATCTATCACCTCACTTGCGGGACTTGAGGGACCTCTCCAAAATATCCGTGACATTAATTCCCTTCCCTTTATGATCCGAATGACGGTCAATAATAATATAAATCACCCAGTCGCACCTTTTCCCTATAAACAGGGCACCTACCACAAACGTAACCCCCATAGGTTTACTCTGGTATGAAGGAGGTGGAAAATTATATTTTTTTTTTTTATTCATAGCACCACTGGCGACCTCCAGCAAGGTCATAAGTTGCCGTAATGAAATTGCAGCCTAATATCAGGCTACTTTAAAAAAATACATCAACAAAAACATTACTTCAGACACCCCATAAAAATAAATAAGAAAAAACAAAGGCAAGAAAAATGAACCACGCGACCAACGACAGAGATAGTCAAATAAAATGAAAGAGGCCAACCTCCTCCAAAAAATCAAATAGTTCACGAATCTGTGTGCACGAACTCGTCCCTAGTACAAGGGCGAAAAGGATGTCAAAAACATATATTTCATCAAAATCGAATGAAATCAAGAAATGTATCCACTGCTTAATCCAACGAGGGGAGAGCAATCAATAAATGAAAATTTTGGCTGTTAAAAATAATTTTTATTTCTAAAAAAAATCTTGGTTAATTTTAAAAGCACCCCTACTCCCTTAGAGGGGGCGCTCCGGCTTAGCCGAGCGGAAACACCGCTTCCAACTTAAACATAGTTAAGCCACATCGGGTGTGGTTAGCCGTCAAATGGAGACACGATTCGGGTCACTTTCCCGGTGGCTGCCATATGCTGCAGTTACCTGTAGTTCGGATCCTACGTTAATCAGCAGGTCTCCACTGCAGATCGGTGGTAAAACTTCTACCATACCCCTCACTCCCCCCGGCCTTCCTTAGAACCTAATTTTGCTCTTATCTTTCACGTTGCCATCATGATTCACATACTGCGATAAATATATACCTATGTTCTTGCGCCTGTTCTAAAATATTGGCGCAGCCAGCGACTGATGGTAACCCCATAATTGGGACATTTGGCACCTTGCGCCGTTCGAGGTCTACGAGGGTCGTTCGAAAGTAATGCCTCATTTTTTTTTTTATTCTGCGCCAAGGGGTCTGAGGGGATTGCTTATAGCATTGTTAGGATGATTGAACCTTTGCAATAATAACCTGAAATTTTCATTTTTCTGTTGCAGATATTGACGGTTTGACAGTCTAAGAAAGCAACCCCTGTCATGGACGTGCGTGAGAAGCAGAGATGCGCCATTGAATTTCCTCTATGCAGAAGAAGTTGAACCAATCGACATTCACCAACGCTTGGTTAACGTTTATGTAGCCGGGGTAGTTGATGTCAACATGGTTAGAAGATGGGTTCGTCGATTCAAGAGTGGCGACAGAGATGTAAGTGACAAACCGCGCTCCGGACGCCCATGCAGAGCTGCCACTGCGGAAAATGAAGCGCGCCTCGATCTACTCATCCGCGCTAATCGGCGGATAACGATGAATGAAATGCGTGCAGAGTTGGAAGTGGGTGTCGGTGCACTGGAAATGATGTTGTTATCTTTGGGGTACAGTAAAGTGTGTACTAGGTGGGTTCCACGGATGCTCACGCAGGAGCAAAAAAAAAAAAAACCGGCTGTCAGGAGTTGTTGGACCGGTACGAGGCAGAAGGTGACGCATTTCTTAACCGTATTTTTTAACTAGAGTCCAAGCGGCAGTCGATGGAATGGCACCACTCAGGCTGCCCAGCGAAAAATAAGTTCAAGACGCAGGCATCAGCAGGCAAAGTGATGTGCACTGTCTACTGGGACAGAAAGGGCGTCATCCTCTTGCATTTCTTGGAACCAGAGGCAACTGTCAACTCTGACCGTTACGTTGAAACGTTGATCAAGCTGAATGCCCGGATTGCCCGTAAAAGGCCAGGGAAGAAAGAAACCGTTTGTTTGCAACACAATAACGCCAGGCCAAAACACGAGTTTGAAGACCACGGAATGTGTGACAAAGTTGGGCTGGGCGGTACTGCCGCACCCGCCATAAAGCTCCTATTTGGCACCCTTCCGACTTTTACTTGTTCAGGCTTCTGAAAGATGGATTACGCGGGCAGCGTTTTCGAGACAACGACGCCGTGAGGAAATAGACCGCCTCGGCAGGCGCGGACTTTCACCAGCGCGGCAGTCTGGCCCTTGCTCATCGCTGGCGGAAATGCATTGACAATTTTGGTGACTACGTGGAAAAATAAATTCTGATGCAAAAATGTTCGTTCGTTTCAATGGTGTCACTCCCGTCTTTGTAACTCTTCAACTTTTTGAGTTAAAAAATAGGAGGCATTACTTTCTGAATGACCCTCGTACTTAATCTGCCACGCACTGGAAAAGGACAGTATTATCATTCACACAGCACTCATCGATCTACGCCAAATGCCAGCTTTCACATCAACCTCCAAGAAACTCCATCTATGCGAGCTGCGAGCCCGCTGAATTGAGGCAACCGAGAAGAATTTCAACCTGACCTTATTAGTAAAGATTAAGTTTGAGCGAGTTTGTATAACCAACCGCTCCATTAGTGACCTTGCAAGCGTTGCAGTGATCTTTAATTTAAATTTTTTTTTTCTACAAAACTATTGATCAATTTCTCCGAAATGGGTATTCTCAATCCCTATGTGTGATTGGTTTATAATAATTCTGTTATCTGTAACTGTAATTCTTCTGGATGGATTTTAGGCAAGCACTAAGTCATCAGAGAAGGTGAATTAAATGTCTTATTAACTTTGATTCCCTTCTATTTCCACTAAAAAGTTATGAAAATCTCCTTAAATATAGGTCTAAGGAGTTGGGAGAGGTGAGATTCCCCTGCCTTGGTCTTTTCTAAAGAGCTTTTTAAATGATGTTGCAAGAGTGTATATGCAAAGAGGTATGCCAATCTTGGTTTTGCTAATTCCTTTTTTTGTACTGCTCTTAGAATATAACTCTGTTTACTGAATCAAAGGCTCTTTCACAGTCAAAGAAGGCCATGAAGAGAGGTATTTCGTATTAATTTGTTCCCTGCAATAATGTGGAACACCTTCAAGATGATCATAAGTACTATGATTGCTTATGAAACCTGCTTGTGACGATGACTGATTTCAGTCTAGTGTTTGTGCTATTTACTATTGATTGACCTGTTGTTCTTTATATATTGATTGACCTGTAGTTCTCTATATATCAATTGAGCTGTAGTTCTCTATATATTGGTGGACCTGTACTTCTCTATTGATTGACCCGTAGTTCTCTATATATTGATTGACCTGTAGTTATCTATATATTAATTGACCTGAACTTCTCTATTGATTTACCCATAGTTCTCTATATATTGATTCACCCGTAGTTCTCTCTATATTGATTGACCTATAGTTCTCTATATATTGATTGACCCGTATTCCTCTATATATTGATTAACCTGTAGTCCTCTATATATTGATTGGCCTGTAGTTGGACTAAGCCATTTTAATATTATACTCGCTTAAAATTTTTTCCAGTCGGGCAATTAAGCCAGCCAGTCCTCCCCCTCCCCCCAGCGACCACAACATGGAGAAAAGCTATGGATGGAGTTGTTAAGGGGGGAGAGTGAGAAATAGGAGATTTTTTTGTCAATTTTTCATGAGTTTCCGGGTCATTTAAATCCATTTAGAAACCTTTAGAGAGGTCCATTTACGCACCAGCTCCATTCCCTACGAGACGGGAAGGTAATGATGATGTTTCACGCCCTCGTGAGCAAGGTTCCTTCCAATACAATGCGACTCCACTCTACTTGTGTAGTGGTAGGCAGCTGGATTTTGGTGTATGAACATCTTTGCGTTCGTATGTCGGAGTACATGTGTACCTTGTACAAACTTACACATAGAGACTTATAATACTCCCTATCAGCCCCATGATGAAGGGACAAAGAGTTTTACTATTGTGGGTTTCTATTTTTATTTTTTATCACTATTTTTGCCTTCATTATCCTGTCTTCCTATTATTCTTGGTATTTGGTGCTCGTTTTTTCTTTATTTTCCCTCATTTTACATTGGCGGGAATTGTTCTCGTTGGTTACGTCAGTTCTTCTCCATTGAACAAACGGAAATCTTCCAAATGCACATATATGTACAAACACATGTTTCTGAGTACATAAGGAAATACACAGATCCATCCATAGATGCATACTGTCTAACACATATGAATAGAATATGTATACATGTGCAAGCACAAGAAATACGTACATATACACGATAAATTTACAATCTCTACATACACAGGGTTATATACGAACACAAAAGCCGCACAGGAGAAAAACAACAACAAAAAGTCTTAATTTAACCCAGACAAAGGGGAATTAACCTAGGAAGGTCTGACCAGAGATGATCCTTAAGTAAGTCCCTGTTTTGAGATACAAGCACCCCCCAACCCTTCCCCCTACAGTATGTGATTTAGCAATCACAGATCATCCCAAAGCCAGGCGAAGGCATTCAAAAAAATTCACAGCAACATAAACAAACATTTACAGGTGATAAACGAACATTGGCAGCTGCCTAAATAAACATTCAAAGCTACCTAAACAAACATTCACACCTGCATAAACAAACATTCACACCTACATAAACAAATCAGGAGAGTTGGCAAAAACACAAAGCGATCCAGTCCAACTACCATTATTCTAGGATCTGGAATGTTTTCCGCAAGGTCCGCAAGGCAATGTGATATGGGACATATTGTCTCTAGTTCTGTTGGTATAAAATAGGCTTAATATCAACGCAAAACAGAGATAACGGCTGATCGTATATACACACTCGTGGCGTCTCCGGGCGCTGAGGTAATTTAAGGAATATCGAATCGCACGTTCCTTTTCATATTAGGAAAAAGGCACTCACTTATCCTAAAAAGAGACAACGGAATCACACAGTCTACGTCCCGCGAACTGGAAGCAATTTGGCTTTCTGATATGAGCCTTTTCACAGCGAGACAAGCAATTAATTCTTATTGCCTACCGTCCTCCGTCGTCATTTACTCATTCTAGGCAATCTCTGGGGGTTTTTTGTCGCTTATGGTGACATTTTTATGGAAAGAAAACGCACTCAATCGAACTGGAAGCTTTTTGGCTCTCTGCTATGAACCTTAACAAATATATCCGTGGCGGTAAACTTGATCTGCATAGCGCTCTCTTTCATCATGGGATTATTTTATCTTTGTCTCTTTTCATGCGCCCGTGCTTTCTCTTCGATTGGACGAGGGAATTTAATCTGTGGTCATTTTACGCCATAATTACTTATTCCTTAGTTAATTATTTGCTTTTTGCGTGAAATTTCACTTTGTATTAGCATAAAACTACAATATTTATTTAAACTAGAAAGAATAATATGAAAATGGCCTCGTTAGTTCGTCTTCTTTACAAGAGTGTATTTTCACTCTCACTTTCAATGGTATTAGAACTTGTTATAGATCTACCCACCCATTTCCCCCCATGCACTACAAGTGAATTTCCCCTTCTTTTCATATGATCCACCTTCATTTATTTAATAGTATTTTTCTTCATCTCTTATCTCCGTTCTGTCATTTGGTCTTCCTCCACGATTTGAGGGGTGGGAACCTACTTACAATTCCTCGAAATTTGCAAAATGGCTAAATCGAATTAATGCAATTAATCAGCCAAATATTCACGTCATCGCTAGGTTTTACTCCCCCAACCTCACCCTCCGAAGAGATCCCTTCCCCTTTTCGACTCATTTGAATCCCTAATTACTGGAGGGAACGAGAAAGAAAGAGAGAGAGATAGAAAGAGAGAGAGAGAGAGAGAAAGAGAGAGATAGAGAAAAGGAGAGATAGAGAAAAAGAGAGAGATAGAGAAAGAGAGAGAGGGAAAGTACGTTTGTGTGCATCTTTATCACAAGGACTAATGATACTTCAAAATACCTTTCTACCTATACCTAAAAGATACGGGTAAAGAAAGAGCAATGCGCCCGATGTCCATTTAGGTCAACTCCTGGAGTTCCTCGTTCGGTCGAGATTTGAACTGTTCGACAGACGAGCTGTTTCTAACTTCTGCCGGAAGACGGTTCCATGTTCTTCAGATATTATCCTATAAGAACTTCCCACAAATTTTACTCCTGAATGGGGACAAATCCAGCTTGTAACTGTAGTTACGAGTTGATTCATTTTCAACGTGAACAACTTCCTCTGGTCCACGTTTTCAACTCCCCGCATAATCATAAAGGTCTCGATCAACTGGCAACGCAAACGGTGCGTTTCCAAGGAGAACAGCGGCAGTTCTCACAGCCTACTTTAATATTCTTTGTGCCTAAGTGAAGGGTTTAGTTTAGTGACTCTGGCCAGAACCCGTTCTAGCTGTTCAATGTTCGTACGGAGTGTAAGAGATCAAAATTGAAAGGAATACCCATGGTGGGGCCGGACTAGAGAGTGGGGAGAGTGCAAGGTAAGGACATTTTGCTTGTTTCGAAGGCGAAATTATTTATTCATGTATCCCAACAGTCTCAGAGCTTCTTTTTTTTTACCTCAACGCACTGTTTAAAGAACTACAGGTCGTTTTCTAAATCCTTTTCCAGATCAGCCGTCTTTAAACGTCTACTAAACCAGGATTAGTTATCCGAGAGTAAACTGGCACGAAGTGCATCACCTTGCATTTGTCAATGTTAAATGGCGCGTGCTAACCTTTTCCCTCCTAACTTGGTATCGTCTGCGAACTCGGATAACTAGCATACTAGTCCCTTGTCTATATCGTTGATGTAGACGATGAATAGCACATGACCGATCACAGAACTCTGGGACAACCTGCTATTTACCGCTACATCGTTGATCCACGCCCTTTGCCTCCAGCCTGACAACCAATTCACAGTTTAATCGGCTACCTTGCCAGTGATGCCGAGGGCACGAACCTTAACTATCAACCTGTGATGTGGTGCCTTATCGAAGATCTTTTGAAAGCCCAGGTATAAGATATCCACATCCCAACTACGATCGTACTCACTCATAATACAGCGAAAGAACTGACGTAGATTAGTACGACACGAACGGTTTCTGCGAAACCTGCAATGGGCATCCAGGATCAGGTCTTGAGAGTCTAGGTGTTAAATATTTGATCTGGGATGATTGTCTTGAATAGTTTGCCCATGACGGACGTTCCACTAAAAAAGCCGGTAATTACCCTCGCTTTTGTGTTTACCCTTATTGAAAATAGAGCGTTGAGTTCTGAAGGGATAAATCACCCCGAGCGGCTCTAGAGTCTCCGAGGTCCTCCCCATGGGTTACTAGCTCTTCCTCGGAGGCATAAAGCTCCGTATTCCCCTCTAGACTAGGTACAGCGGCCCTCTCTGCGATGGGATGTCGTCATGTATTTTTTCGCGTAACTTAGCAACCATCGCCTGGGTGGGGAAACGCCCTGGAGATTTATCTGGGCCCTTATGTCTAATGAGTACGTGCGTCGGAGGCTCCCTTGTGTTTCACTCGGTGCCTTGGCATGCGCCTCTGCGGCGGACCACCTCGGTGTATCACCAATTCGCCTGATGGAGCGGCGTTCCCCGACGGCCAACTGTCGATGGAGCGCTCCTATTTTAACGAGCCGCACTCCTCTCGACTCAGAACCTGACCTAGACCTCACGTATCCGACTGGAGGGCCCTATGACGCCCTCAATACCCAGAAGCCATTCTGGTCAATTCACTCTCCAGAGCCTTCTTGCCGAGGAAGTTAAGGTGGATACAGTTTCCGCGTCCGAAGAACCAGTCAAATGGTTCCACAAACCTACCTCCTATCAGCGCACAAAGGTGACACAATCGTTTGTCAGTAGTGAACTTTTGGGGTAACAGCCCCACGAGTAAATCCCTATCGTTCTTGAAAGGAAGATCATGATGACACCTTTCTCTATTCTCATGTTCAATCTCCTGCAATGAGACTGAGTGTTGCAGACAACTTCACTGAGGATTTGAATTCATTTCTAGTGTCTTCAGTGGGGTATGCAATTGAACCCTATTAAGTTTCAGGAAATGATTGTGAGTCCTTCTAGATCTCTCTTACCTGAATATCCCAATTTGTTAATAAATAGAGCTTTGATTAACAAGGCTGACCAGCATAGGCTCTTGGGAGTAACTCTAGATTCGAAACTCACTTTTGAAACGCATCTAAGATACATGTCTCGGGATATCTCGCAGAAATTGGGCATTAATCGTAAATCTAAGAAAGTTTATGATAATGATGATCTTCTTCGCAACTGTTTCTTTTCTTTTATTCTACTTCATTTTGAATATTGCTCTGCTGTATGGAGTTCTGCTGCTGACTCTCATCTGAGTTTGCTTGATCGTGCATTTAATTCTGTAATTTTTTTACTATCAGATTTGAATTTAGACATTAGGCATCGTAGAGATGTTGGAGCTCTTTGTATTTTATTTAAAGTAGTGAATGATGTGAATCATTCATTTTCAGCATAATCTTTTGCCGAGATTTTATCAACCAGCCAGAGTTACTAGGTATTTCTGAGACTGTAAATTCTATGTCATTCGAAATTGGTCGTCATTCTACATCTCAGTTTTCTAAGTGCTTTTTTACCGAGCCTATTTAGATTGTGGAATACCTTGCCCAAAAGTACTGTGACTGCTCCTACGCTTCATAAGTTTACAACATTGGCTAATGTCTTTTTGTTGCGTGACTGTGTGGCTATTTAATTCCTTTTCCTCTCTTTCTTACTGTGCTTTGACCTGCCCTGACACCTCCTGGTGGTCTAATTTGCAAAATGTTCAGTATGGCTCTTTGCATGGTCTATATAATAATAATAGTCATCCGCAGTCGTCAGCGTTCTCACCAGGATGCATTCTTGCCTCCCGACCGCCCCTCCTCTGAAGAAAATGCACTTCCCACTTATCATCGAGACGAGATCGGAGCCTGGAGACGATTCTCACCTTCTTTACTTCTTTCCCAAATCCTTCGTTGCCCGACCTGGAAGGAATCGGACCTCCCAACGGTAGTCCTGACTCACCCCAGGGTGGATCTCAAATTCTCGGACCGGTGAGTCCCCTCTACGTAAAGTACCACCTTGTCTGAGAGGAGGGCAAAGCGGTTTGGGGATCTCATCGAGTCTTTGGCTGTACCGGTGACCATCTTTTTCTTGTTCCTTGTCGCCAGGACTTCATGGAACGCCACATCGAGCCCCGCAACTCACCTTTACCGCACCCTCCACCGGAAGGGCCAACGAGCTAATGCTGGCCGACTGGATCTTCCAACCCATAGCCCCTCCTGCAACTGCTGTCCCTCGTTTCCTTTTCTCACTCCGTTTCTTCTCGCTGGTTGAGGGAGGCTCACCAAGGACTCAAATAGGTCCACTAGCAACCGCCTCCAAACGAAGGGCGAGAGAGAGAAAGATGGAGAGAGAGGAACAGAGATAACAAAACAGGGAGATAAAAAAGAGAGAAGGGAAGAGATAGAGGAACAGAAAGAGAGGGGCGGAGTGACAGACAGAGAAACAGAGATAGAGAGAGAGAGTAAGACAGGGGGAGAGACAGATAGAGATATAGAGGGAGGGAGAGACAGAAAGAAATAGATTTACAGACAGAGAGAGATGGAGAGAGAGAGAGAGAGAGAGAGAGAGAGAGAGAGAGAGAGAGAGAGGAACAGAGATAACAAAACAGGGAGATAAAAAAAGAGAGAAGGGAAGAGATAGAGGAACAGAAAGAGAGGGGCGGAGTGACAGACAGAGAAACAGAGATAGAGAGAGAGAGAGTAAGACAGAGGGAGAGACAGATAGAGATATAGAGGGAGGGAGAGACATAAAGAAATAGATTTACAGACAGAGAGAGATGGAGAGAGAGAGAGAGAGAGAGAGAGAGAGAGAGAGAGAGAGAGAGAGAGAGAAACAGACAGACAGAGACAGACAGAAAGACAGCGTGTGTGTGTGTGTGTGTGTGAAAATCCAGTATTTCCTCTCAACTGACAAAACATGTAGTAGGAGCAATTACTTCACTCTCATAACATCTTGCTCCCAGACCCCTTCTTTTGCTTTCATAACATGAAATTTAATTATGTGTGAATGCAAGAAGTTTGGGGAAGGGGGAGAAAGTGGCTAATTAGCTAGGTAATGATCAACCGACCCCCACTCTCCCCCTTTGAGGGGACAATCTATCCGACAAACGAATTAACCCAAGAGTCCTCACTCTCCCTCTTTTAAGCGCATTTGTAACCTTTCACACATTATTATCATGACCCTTATTATTCATTATTTAGCCTTTATTTTCTCCTCCCTTGCCCTTTATAATAAGGTCAAAACAGTCTACCATTGATTGAGGAGGCGGGGCTTGGTTTTCCCGACCTTCTCCAACCGTGTTATGCAATTACATCCTATCTCCGCTTGGAAGCCTCTTAGACCGATATTATAAGCCTCTAGACCGATCTCGGAAGCTTCTTGGAGCGATATCGGAAGCCTTTTCGACCGATCTCGGTAGCCTCTTAGACTGACCTCGGAAGCCTCTTAGATCGATCTCGGAAGTCTTTTAGACTGATCTCGGCAGCTTTTTAGACTGAATAGGGATGCCTCTTAGACCGATCTCGGAAGCCTCTTAGAGCAATATCGAAGCCTCTTAAACCGATCTCGGAAGCCTCGAGACTGATATACGAAGCCTCTTAAACCGACCTAGTTAGCCTTTTAGATCGATTTCGGAAGCCTCTTAGACCGATCTCGTAAACCTCTTCGACCGATCTCGGAAGCCTCTTAGAGCAATATCGAAGCCTCTTAAACCGATCTCGGAAGCCTCGAGACCGATATCCGAAGCCTCTTAAACCGACCTAGTAAGCCTTTTAGATCGATTTCGGAAGCCTCTTAGACCGATCTCGTAAACCTCTTCGACCGATCTCGGAAGCCTCTTAGACCGATCTCAGCTGCGCCTGATTTTTTAAACACCTGAATTCCTAGTGCCTAACACCTGTAATGTGCTTTATTTAGGAAATGCAAGGAGTCATGAACACACACACACACACACACACACACACACACATACACACACACACACACATGCCCTGTCATTAGGGGCCTTTCTTTCTAGCTGTACTATCCCGTTTTACCTTCCTTTTATCCCTATGTCCTGCTGGAAACTTTACCCTTAACAGGCATAAATTTTGCGGGATGCGGTAATTTGGTTCCTAGTTTTATTTATTACTGGAAATAAAGTAAGTTTTATGGATAAATGTAATGAACTGCACTTAATTAGTTTTAGACTAGTTGACGACAACAAGGATAGGCAATGCGCTAAAGATTGGTTTGCAAGTTACGGTACATGCGCCACTTAAACGAATATATATATATATATATATATATATATATATATATATATATATATATATATATATATATATATATATATATATATATATATATATATATATGAAACCACTGTATAGGAGCCAAAAGTTAAATTTACGAGATTAGTTTCAGTATGTAATTTAGCATACCCTCTTCAGTCGTATACTGAAAGTCTATAAATAGCGTATAGATCAGAAAAAAACTGAAACTAGTCTAGTAAATTAAACTTTTGGCTCCTATACAGTGGTTTCACTACCATATACCATAACTCGCCATTGAGTTCTTTTACTTATATATATATATATATATATATATATATATATATATATATATATATATATATATATATATATATATATATATATATATATATATATATATATATATATATATATATATATATATATATATATATATATATATATATATATATATATATATATATATATATATATATATATATATATATATATATGAAATATAAAGGGTTCATTCTACGATCACACAGGCATAAAACTCTTATACACATTTCATCTTCCCATTTGGCCATTTCCTTCTATTTATTTACTAACGCCAGCCTGCTAGAAATGGAATCCTATAGAAGCATCTTTCCCGAACTTCCTCTGGACGATTATCAATCCTTTTTCACAGGGTTATCTGTCCCTCCATATAATTTTTTAATAATAAAGGCAACCTGATTTCTCTCTCCCTCCCAGTCCCGAAAAATCAACACATTCATCTTCGGTCAAAGCTCCTCCACAAGATAAACCATTGGTAAAAGCAGGCTGCATCTATTTCCCCTAAAAACATAAATACCAAATTTATTATATGATCAATCATTATTAAGTCACTCATTCCAAACTTATTCATCACTAGAGTCATTCAAGTATAATTCATTCGACTTTCCAGGTCAAATAACCTACATGAGTGTGGCTATTAGCCCTTAGGCACACTTTCAATTTTTTATCGATTTAACTTCATTTTATTTTCCTTGTAAGCCTTGTTGTATTTATTGCTTACTCACGCGAACTTTGAGTTTTCCATCAATGAAATTAACTCCAACCTAATAATAGACTAACTACGCGCAGAAGCCACCAAACGAAAATGCTTTACGGGCAGCAAACTCATAACACCAGAAATACGTAAAGCCATCAGCAATCTAAAAAACAACAAAGAAATAGTCTTAAGAAAGGCTGACAAATCCAACATATACGTCATCCGAAACAAAGAAGATTATAACAACAAATTGAATACCATCTTAAGTGAACCACTAAATTTAAACGCTTGAAAAAAGATCCAACAGATGACTTAAAAAAGAAAATAAACAGAAAAATAACTAAAGCCAATGCACTCATCGGGGAACGTCACTTCCAAAAGATCATCGGTAATTAAACACCAGGGTATCTGTATGGCAATGTAAAAATTCATAAGCCGCAGAACCCATTGAGGCCTATCATCTCTCAAGTCACGACTCCTACATATTGTTTAGCTAAAACCCTAAATGCATTAATAAAACCGTACATCCCTTCGAAATATAGTATAAAATCCACGGAGGAATTCATTGACATACTCCACACTACAAGATCGTCAGGACTAATATCATCCCTTGACGTAGAAAGCCTTTTCACGAATGTGCCTATCCCTCAGACCATCGACATCATTATATAAAACGTGCACCACCATCCTACAATGTCTCCTCCAAATATTGACCAAAACATCTTAAGGAGCATGTTATGTTCATGCACATCAGAGGCGCCCTTCATGACACCCGGCGGTAATCTATACACGCAAGTGGTTGGAGTGGCTATGGGGTCACCCTTAGGGCCGACTTTCGCCAACTATTACATGGGTCAACTCGAGGAGAGATTATTGGACATCATGGAAAAATAAGCCACAAACATATTGCCGATACTTAGACGACATCTACATCAACGTCCAAAACGAAGAACATCTCGTTAACATCAAGCAGCATTTTGAGGAGAACTCCGTGCTAAAATTTACTTATGAATTGAGCACGGGCAATGAACTCCCTTTCTTGGATGTTGAGGTCCATAACATCAATGGCAACTACATCACTAAGGTACATAGGAAAAGTATAGTCATGGGAAGATTTCTCAATGCAGATAGCGAATGCCCTGAAAGATACAAAATAAGCTTAATCGGCTCATACATCCGCCGAGCTTACAAATGCTGCTCTACGTTGGAACTTTTCCACCATGAGATTGCAAGAGTAAATCAAATACTCGTGAATAATGGTTTCTCAAACAGCATGATTGATAAACAGCTCCAATCATTTTTAAATAACCATTACAAACATGCGGATAAAACTGTAAGTAATCATGGAAGGGTCAATAACATCAAAGTGTACTACAGAAACCAGATGTCTACGGCCTACAAAATAGATGAAAATCAACACCAAGGAGATTATTAATCATAACATCAAGGTTAAAAATCAAACCGATAAAATTGAACTCATCATCTATTATAAAACTACAAAAGCCAGCAACCTTCTGATGAAAGATAACATCTGCCCTAACTCCTCGAATCTCAAGTCAAACAACATAGTTTACGAGTTCACCTGCCCCAATAAAGACTGTAAGCTTTATAATAACTCTAAATATATTGGCATGACAACTACCACACTTTCGAGGAGATTAATGATGCATCTACAAAGCGGAGGGCCAAAAAAACATATGGAGAGTGTACATAATATCAACCTAACGAGAGATATGCCCGTTGACAACACCATTATTAAAAGAAAAGAGGTTAATAAAGCGAGGCTTAACATCTTAGAAGCCATTTTAATAAATGAAGATAAGCCGGCCATCAACAGTCAAACGACAAGCTGAAATCGTACGTTAAAACTATTTAAAAAATTCCACGCACAAGAGTGTTCCATTTCCTCTAACGTTACGTTCAACCTAGGAGAATAATACCCCTTAAAAACCGTTTTCTTTCATTTATCTCCGAGAAGCTTCTAGCCAACAGGTTACAAGACCAACTGACCGAGCTGGAAGCCCACAGCCCTCAGCAACACGGGTTCCGCAAGAGAAGGGGAACTGACACAGCCCTTGCCCTTCTCACCGAAAGCCTCGCCCGCTGTAAAGCTGAGAGGAAATACGTAGACGTGGTGATGCGAGATGTACAAAAGGCCTTCGATAAGGTTTGGCTAAGAGGCCTACAATACAAGATCTTAGGCCCCCAGCTGAACCCAATCCTGGAAAGAGTCCTTTGCGACTACATCATGCGCAGAAAAGCCCAAATTTCGATCGAGGGCTACAGAGGACCCGAGTTTGAACTTGAGGCGGGTGTTCCACAAGGTGGCTGGCTGAGTCCGCTGCTGTACCTTTTGTACACACTGGACTTACCTGATCCGGTAGGGGAGGAAGTGATGTACCTGCAATTTGCAGATGACATCCCACAAATCGTCCCCAGTTACTACAAACATGCTGGATACTAAGCAAGGCAGACAGCCATCAAAATCGCTAACATCAATCGATACGAACGAAAGTGGATAATCAAGACCAACCGCCGAAAGTTCCAAATCCTTCCAATTAACCGCCGAAAACGTGTGGATGTCTTGGTGAACGGCGAACTATACCCATACGGAAATAGATGCAAAGTTCTAGGCTGCACTTTACATCCAAAGGATAGAAAGTGCACATTAGCAACAGAATCTCCTTAGCCAAAATACAGCTCGGAAAACTGTATAGATTTAAAAACCTCAGTTCCAAAAATCTTAAAAAGCTATACACTGCTCTGGTGCGCTTAACCTTAGTGTACCCGGCAGTGGTCATGCAGGCTGCGAATTCCACCTCTTTCAGACAAATGCAGAGAGTGCAGAACAAAGCAGCCCAGCTTATAGCTGGAGCACGAAGGATGGACCATATTCAACAAACAGATCTGCACGCAAGAGCAGGTCTGAATCCACTGTATATGGAACCCCAAAGGCTAGGGAGAAAGACCTGGGACAAGATTGATAATGAAATACTCCCGAACATGAACCTCGACCTAGACATTCCGAGAGCAATTAGAGGACGCGCCACCAGGCGAGCCCTATTCCCGAGTGGAAGAAACTGCTCCCGAGAAAACCAAATCGGAATATATACGTGAACAGGTAAAGCACAAACACCTAAGTGCAAAGAAAAACAAAACAAACAAACAGAAGAAAAAGAGGCGAAGTGCCCAGTATTAAAACAAAATATACATAAATAAAATAAAAACCTAAACCCCGGCAGAATAAGTAATAAACTGTTAAGTAAAATAAAAGAAGAATATATATATATAGCAGATAAAAAACTTGAAAGGCTTGATTGCCACGATGGAGAAAAAAAAAATTATTTATCTATTTATTTAATTTAAAAAAAAATAAATAAATAAAAATAAAAAAAATAAATATGAGGAAAAATAAAAACCAAACTAAGAGAAAAAACCTGAGAGATGCCCTCTACACCAAGGCAAAACTCAACTTCTTTTGATCTTTATATACCTACCGCACATTTCCTACTTATTACATCAATTTCAATTTCGATTTTTCTTTCACTTAATTTTCTGCCAGATTCTCACTCCACTCATTACATCGGTAAGGAGACAAGAAATTCCATAACGCTCCGAAGATGATCGAAAGCTTAGCAATTTAGTTTGTTTTTTGCCAACCACATTCATTTAAAAAATAGATGAATACTGGACAAGTAATCCACCATCTAAAAGATGGAATAAAAAAGATAGTTAGAAGAAGAGAAAGTTGCCAAAGGAAATTAATTAGGGCAAAATACACAACGGACTTCAACAAAATTTGCATTCAAGAAAGACTGCTACCCGACTACACTATATAAATATATATATATATATATATATATATATATATATATATATATATATATATATATATATATATATATATATATATATATATGCGTGTGTATGTGTGTGTGTCGTTAATTTGTGTATTTTTACAAGAATTGGTGCTGATAGAACAGTATGATACATATGACGTCTCTCGCGCGGAGTGGGAGTGAATGATATATTAAATGTAAACGTTTGGTCACTATTACATACAGCTCCTTAACTTGTACGCACACGCTCTATACTCCTACATGCACGTTCTTAACTCATACATATATGCTTCAAACTCATACAAACACGCTTAAAACCAATACAGGCACGTTTTCATCGTACAGATAGATTCTTACATCCTAGACCCACGTTCTTAACTTGTAGAGGCACGTTCCTAACTCGTACAGATACGTCCTTAACTCAAACAGAGACGTCTTCAAGCCTTACTTTGGCATCACCCGGGCGTCTTCTTCCTTTGTTGCGTCTGTTTGTTGGGTGTGAGTGACCAACCCATTCATGGGTTTCCTCCCAGGGACATTTGTACAGCCTTTAAAGGCTTTCAAATGTCACCACACTTTCACATCCTTTAATTCACCACTTTCTTCGTGATGCCTTCGTTGGTTTCCACTCGATTCGGGGGAAATGACTGACACAAAGCCTCTTCTCCACTACCCCCCCCCCACACCGCCCCCAGAAATCTTTAAAAAGAGTGATTGGTGGTTAGAATGAGGAAGTTAGTGAAAGTGATAATACTTGATATAGGAGCTTGGGCACAAGGGCCGAGGGTGGCACGCAATTCTCCTGGAACTAAATTGAGAATGAGAAGAGAGCCAGGGGTCGAGTAATTGAAGCTTCAGAGCTGGGGCACCCTCCATTTTAAGTAAACTACACAGAAATACACACACACAGAGGAGAGGAGTATATGTGTAGACGAAAACACACATACAAAGAGAAGTACATGTGTACGTGTAAACACACATACGAAGAGGAGTACATGTGCACGCGGAAACACACACGTAAAGAGGACTAAATGTGTACGCGGAAACACACACAAAGAGGAGAGAAGTACACGTGTAGACAAAAACACATTCACACAAAGAGGAGAGGAGTACATGTGTATACGAAAACACATACACACAGAGGGGATAATTACATACATGTGTACACGGGATCGCTGCACCTGCGGCGGAATGTCGAGTTCTATCAAGCAAGATCAAAATGTCACCTCAATCAATACAGATCACTGACATTTTGAGACGTATGGACGTATGCATGCATCTATGTAAGAATGTATATATACGTGTCTGACTGTATAAATGTATATATTCGTGTATGTCTGTATAGGGTGTGTTACCAGTTTATAGTAGGTGACCAGTTATAGGGGTTACGGTTGATGATCCTATTTATTTGATAGAGAAGGTAAGGCGGTCTTACAGTCGAGTTTGGTCTGACTCCAAAGTATTCTTTGGGGTAATCCTCTACTAGGTTGGGTTCGAATGGTAACCTGGTTGCTGCTTGGCAGAAGGAAGGACTCGGAATGGTAGAATGGCGCTTTTGTAGGCTTTTAATCTTGTCTTAGAGCTAAATTGGTTCGGGCAAGTGAAATTGTTGAGTTTTTCGTGGTTCGTTTATGTGCTCACGTCTTTGGTTGAACTATCAATGTTAATACTCAGGGTTTCTTATAAGTCTCGTTCTGCGTCAGATTGTTGGGACTATGAAATGACGGATTAAGGACGAGGTACCGACTGGCTCTAGGCCAATGCCAATGCCAATGCTAATGACGATAATCCAATGGATCCAATGATAATAATAATAATGATATTAATGCTGTTGTTTCTGCCCGCTTATTTATACCAACGGCAATTAAGTGGGCGTGGCTTCGCTTCTCTAATCTGAACGCGGGGCGGAGCTTATCGGATCAAAGGGCATGTGCGTGTATTTTCTAATAAGACTGCTGGGCGGAACTTGTTTGGTCAAAGGTTGCGTGTGCATCAAGATAGTATCTGAATTTGGAAACCTGACCGTGCTTTATCAACCAACATTTGTAGCAAGCTTTATTTTGTTTTTTCACTGGTTCATGTAAAGGCTGGCGTGTCAGATCAGATTCCGTTATATGTGTGCACAGCTATTTCACTTGCCTTATTACAAAATATTCTGCTTTGCATTGATACATAGATTATCAAGTTGTAATTTACATTATTTACAAGTATTTGTTTTGTCTTACATTAATTAATTATTACAGGATGGCATATTATTTCAATGTTCTATTTGTGTGCCCAATTTCAAGATTTTATAGTGCCAACGGGGTGGGGTGCTCATTTGAGGTTTTTGTTGACTCGACTCCACCATGCAATTGTGTGCTACATCTGTATGTATATATATGAATATATATATATATATATATATATATATATATATATATATATATATATATATATATATATATATATATATATATATATATATATATATATATATATGCGTGTCTTTTACCATGTCCTTCTCCCTAGACGCTAGATCTGCATACTAATCGGCTTCAGCCCAGCTCTTTCGTGCATGACTGTTTGCCTAATAAGTTCGATCCTTCTCGCTCCAGCTATAAGCAGTGTGGCTTTCTTCTGTACCCTCTGCATCATCCTGTGAGAGGTACAGCTACCTATCTGCGTTACCACCGCCGGGTACATTAGGACGTAGCGTACCATGGCAGTCTACAGTTGTTTTTTTTTTGGCACGTTGAGGCTTCATATCCTATAAAGTGTCATCAGCTATCTTTTAGCTAGGGAGATTCTGGTGTTTATGTGGGTCTTGTATCTAGTTTTGGTGAGCCGTAAGCCCAGGCCTTTTCCCCGTTTGAGTACGGGTTGAGGTCATCGTTGACGATGGCGTCGTCTAATTTCAGGTGGTTCATTGGGATGATCTGTAATTTCTGGCGGTTCGTCTTGATTTCCCACCTTTTTCATATCTGTTGATGTTTTTTGATCTCGGCAGCTGTCTCCCTTGCTTCATCTCCAACGTTCCTGTAGGAACGGGGGACGATTTGTGTGATGTCTTCTGCGAACTGCAGATACATGAAATCCTCCCGCGCTGGAACAGGGATGTCCAGTGTGTACACTAGTACAGCAATGGACTCAGACAGCTACTTTGTGAAACACTAGCCTCGAGTTCGAATTCGGGTCCTCTGTAGCCCTTGATCATTATCTGGGCTTTTATTTCCATGGTGTAGTTACAGAGGATCCTTTCCATGATAGGGCTCAGGTAAGAGTTCAGTATCTTGTATTGAAGTCCTTTCAGCCAAACCTTATCGAAGGCCATTTTCTACATCTCGTGGAACCACGTCTACGTACTTCCGCTCTGCTCTTCAGTGTGCGAGTTTTTCCGTTAGAAGGGAAAGAGCGGTTTCTGTACCCCGTTTCCTGCTGAACCCGGGCTGCTGATCGTTGTGGGCCCCCTGCTCGGCTAATTGGTCTTGGAGGAAATTTACCAGAAGCTTATGGTAGACTTTCGCCACAAATTCAAGCAGAGAGATTAGGCTGCAATTGACCTGTTGATCTGGGGGTTTACCTCCCCTGGGTATAAAGATTATTTTGGGTATCTTTAGAGCGCCTGGGAAGTAACCCGTATTTAGGGAAGCATTAAAGATGTTGGTGATTTCCTGAATGATCTGCTGTGGGGCACTTACCAAGTTGGTATTAGTAATGCCCGTCCAGTCTGGTGCCCTCTGTTCAAAGACTTCACAGTGACCATGACTTCCTCAGATGTTATGAGACGGCTATGGCCTGCAATCTCTCTCCCTCCCTCTACGTAGTGATGTAAATGTAAGCGATATGGATGTGAGCGATGCATTATCTGATTCAGATCTTCGATCAGTTGGCCTTTGAATTCCTGGTCGAACTCATTGTCTTCTCGAGTGATGCTAAAGACATTTTTCAAGAATGCTCTGAACCTTTCCTCCAGGACCGCCGGATCCTCGATGTGATTGCCGTTCTCTTTAATTCAAACCTTTTCTTATCATGGTAGTCCTTTCAACTTTCTGATCTAATGCCAGAATTGAGCTAGGCTCAGCTCGCTATCTACTCTGGCTATTAGGCTGTTGCAAATTTTAACCTGTTGGAGGTTAATAGTCTCTTTAAGTTCGATACTTAAGCGACGTAGTAGCGAGCTTCTCTCCCGGTTCATACCTGCAACGTCATGTCTCTTCGTACAATTCCCTGTACGCACGAGTGATCTCAGCTGAAGAGCTGAGCGGAAGTACGTAGACGTGGTACTGTGAGATGTACAAAAGGCCATCGATAAGGTTTGGCTGAGAGGACTTCAATATAAGATCCCGAACCTCCACCTGAATCTTATCCTGGAAAAGGTCCTACAGGAACTTTGGAGATGAAGCAAGGGAGACAGCTGCCGAGATCGAAAAACATCAACAGATATGAAAAAGGTGAGAAATCAAGACGAACCGCCAGAAATTACAGATCATCCCAATGAACCGCCTGAAATTAGACGACGCCATCGTCAACGATGACCTCAACCCGTACTCAAACGGGAAAAAGGCCTGGGCTTACGGCTCACCAAAACTGGATACAAGACCCACATAAACACCAGAATCTCCCTAGCCAAAAGATAGCTGATGACACTTTATAGGATATGAAGCCTCAACGTGCCAAAAAAAACAACAACTGTAGACTGCCATGGTACGCTACGTCCTAATGTACCCGGCGGTGGTAGAGCAGATAGGTAGCTGTACCTCTCACAGGACGATGCAGAGGGTACAGAAGAAAGCCACACTGCTTATAGCTGGAGCGAGAAGGATCGAACTTATTAGGCAAACAGTCATGCACGAAAGAGCTGGGCTGAAGCCGATTAGTATGCAGATCTAGCGTCTAGGGAGAAGGACATGGTAAAAGACACGCATATATATATATATATATATATATATATATATATATATATATATATATATATATATATATATATATATTCATACAGATGTAGCACACAATTGCATGGTGGAGTCGAGTCAACAAAAACCTCAAATGAGCACCCCACCCCGTTGGCACTATAAAATCTTGAAATTGGGCACACAAATAGAACATTGAAATAATATGCCATCCTGTAATAATTAATTAATGTAAGACAAAACAAATACTTGTAAATAATGTAAATTACAACTTGATAATCTATGTATCAATGCAAAGCAGAATATTTTGTAATAAGGCAAGTGAAATCGCCGTGCTCCCACGCGAACCTAGAAACATAAATACATTAGGAAACAGGTGCAGCCGATGGTCTGGCCGCAGAGATCCACATAAACACCATAGTCTCCCTAGCTATCCTGAATTGGACATTTCCTCGAGGGTTATAAAATTAAGAGGCAATATACGCGTTTGAAGCTGTCATCATTTTTTTTCCTTTGAGAGCAGCGAGTGAAAGAAGGAATTATCTCGTTTGCTTACTCTAATCCAGAATATGTCTTTTGTTACTGATGGTGAAAAATAGATCTCTCAGAATCATGGGTAACCAATCGCTTATAAAGTGCGACTTGAGGAAACAATGGATGCAAAGCCTCACCGCCACCTAGACACACGCACACACACTGAATTACACATCTTACACACACTTACGAACTCTATTCACTTCATAATCAAGGATCCATGGAGAAAAATAAGAAGATCGCCAGAGATTATATCCAACACACACACACACAAAAAGAAAAATCAGAAACTTTTAATAAAAACTCCACTGAGGATATGGAATAAAAAAAAGTTTCCATCAGGAAGTTTTGCTAGAAACTAATTTCTTAACCGATCTAGCCTCCATCTCAGGGCGAGATTTGCGGCTGATGTCATAATTAAGAACGAAACTCTTTTCTCTAGATTACCGCAGCTGTCAAATAGAGCGTAAGATCATAAATGGCAGTCAACGGATGATACTTATCCCGATATATAGCATACATTGGTCCTTACCATGGCATGTGGGTCACATCCATAACAATTGCGGATATTTCACACTCGTAGATGGCATTCACTGTCCTAGATAATACTCATGGGTAGTGCTTTCCCTGGTGTATGGCTTATGGATTGCAAATAATCTGTTATGTGCATTCCTAGAAAACATTAACTCTACTAGACTGCACACATATGTGACACTTAACAAATATGTGGTATTTGTATACAGTATTCACTTTACTTTATCACACTCGGATGTGGCACTTTCTCTGACGCGTGGTATTTGAGGATGGCAATTACTCGCATATGTGTAACTCTTCCTGCATTCATTACGTTTCGGGGAGTTTACATAGCTCATCTTACTCAATGTAAATGCTTTTACGCTCAGCGTTCACTCCGTGCTCTGTTTAAATAATAATAGGTATTTATAATGCGCCCTTCAGGGCTGTTAGCCCTCCCAGAGCGCAGCTTGTGTAGCGAGTGTAGAGAATGTTTACAGGGGATAGAAGGCAATTCTGAAGAAATGAGTCTTCAGGAGGAAATGTAAATAATAATATAAACATAGTTGCTTGGATAATTTTAAGAAATCTAGCGTTAAATGGTATTTATAAGGTCTACACAGGGGTATGTTAAGGTTGATAAATATATAAATGCTTTAATAGTTCTTTCGATCTTCTTTCACACTTTTTCCTCATCAAGTGATATTGCTCTACTTTCTGTACAAAAATACTTGCTGTGGTACTCACCTGATATCACCCTCGTATACCATCTCTTCCAAACATCTTTGAATCTTAACTAGGTAGAGGAATAGGCAATTATTGGCTTTACAGGGGATTAAGTAAATACCTGCTTTATCGGTTTTGTCTTCGGATTTGGTTGAAGGGTAAGAATTAGTTTAATGGTCGAATGGTATTTAAAAGTGGTATGGTTAAGAAAAAGGACACTATTCATTTAAGTAAAGGATGAAAGAAAGGAAAAGACAAATTGTATTAGCTTCTGGATTTCTTATTTGAGGGCAGTAGTTGATCTGGCTTTAGATAAGCTTTCGTTATTGATGTGAAGAGAATTCGATTTTATAAAGATACAAAAGTATGTGATTTCATCCGACAAAAAATATGGATCTCAAATTATAAATGTTTTTAAATATTTTAACTCAGTGGCGAATTTTAAAATGAGTAGGGATATTTTAAATTAGTAGGAAAATTTCAAATGAGTAAGGTTATTTTAAATTATTAAGAATATTTCAAATGAGTAGGAAGATTTCAAAGGAGTGGGAAGATTTCAAATGAGTAGAAAAATTACAAAGGATTAGGAAGAATTCAAATGAGTAGAAATATTTCAAGTGAGTAAGAAGATTCCAAGTGAGTAGGGAAATTCAAAATGAGTAGGAAGATTTCAAATGATTAAGATTATTTCAAATGAGTAGGAATATTTCAAAAAAGCAGGAAGATTTCAAATTAGTTAGAATATTTCAAGTGAGAAGGAAGATTTCAAATGAGTAATGAGATTTCAGATGAGTAGGATAGGTTCAAATGAATAGGAAAATTTTACATTAGAGGAAAATTTCAAATGAAGAGCAAGATTTCAAATGGGTAAGAATATTTCAAATGAGGAGGAAGAATTCAAATGAGTAAAATGATTTCAAATGATTAGAAATATTTCAAATGACTAGCAAGATTTCAAGTGAGTATGGAAATTTCAAATGAGTAGTACAATTTCAAATGATTAAGAATATTTCAATGAGTACAAAGATTTCAAATGATTAAGAATATTTCAATGAGTACAAAGAGTTCAAATGAGTAAGAATATTTCAAAGGAGCATGGAGACTTCAAAGAAGTAGGAAGATTTCAAATGAGTTCTAAGATTCAAATTAGTAAAAAAGATTTCAAATGAGTAGGAAGATTTCAATTGAGTCTGAAGATTTCAAATTATTAAAGAGATTTCAAATTAGTAAGAATATTTCAAATAAATATGATGATTTAAAATAAGTGAGAAGATTTCAAATGAGTAGGGAGATTTCAAATGAGTAAAACGATTTCAAATGATTACGAGGACTTCAAAAGATTAGGAAGATTTCCAATGAGTAAGAAAATTTGAAATGAACAGGAAGATTTCAAATGAGTAGGAAGCTTTCAAATGAGTAGGAATATTTTAAATGTGTAGAAATATTTCAAATGAATAGGAAATTTTCAAATGAGTAGGAAGTTTCGAATGAGTAGGAATATTTCAAATGAATAGGAAATTTTCAAATGAGTAGGATGATTTCAAATGAGTAGGAGATTTTCAAAAGGGTAGGAAGTTTTCAAATGAATAAGAAGATTTCAAATGAGTATGAAGATTTAAAATGAGTAGGGACATTTCAGAATAGTAGGAAGATTTCAAGTGAATAAGAAGATTTCAAGTAAATAGGAAGATTTCAAGTGAGTAGGAAGACTCAGTCACTAACGTACTTGCCTCTTAAGTAATGAATTATATATAATTTTAGATGAAAACCCCCCCTGATAAACTCCTTCTTGCTACTAATAAAAATGAATGTAATAATTAGAATTGTTTGATTTACGGAATACAGAAAAAGTGATTCGATTATTATCTCTTTTGATTTTAACATCAATGAAAGATAAACAATTATCATCTTCTCATTTGACTTTGAAAGTTTTGGTGGAGTGGAAGTTATTCAGAATTTATCAAACGAGTATAGACAATCGCCACATTGAGATGATGTTATAGGGTACGAAAAGTTCAGGCGAGCGGCTTAAAAGCTTCGTTTGAATGAATCTTTTTTGAGACTCAGGATGGCGGAGTGGATTCGCCGCTGGCTAACAGTGGTCCAGCGATGCGGGGAGCTGTTCTCAACTCGCCTACGCTATTATTTTTTTCTTTGCCCCTTTTCCTACTCCCCTCTATCTACAATGTCATCGACATATTTGTACCATTGACAATTTGGGTTTTGTATAATAGAGGAAAATAGGGACGCTTCAAAGTGTTCATTGAAGAGAAGGCAAAGGGTAGGCGATAAAGGGTTGCTCTTGCTTGACCATATTTTTGTGGGAAGAAGTTTATGCAATTGAAAACATTTTCAGTACTGCAAAGTTTAACAAAGTTCATATTTATGTTTGGTGTAATGAGAGGATTATCCAACTTTCTTTTTTCTACTTATTTGGCTCCTTTACCTCTCTTCAGTGAGGCGGACGGCCCCCCCAGGAAGCCACAACGTCCCCCGGGCGAGTCCACAAGTCCCTTAGTGACATGATAGTGTGTGCGTTGCGTGTAAGTGGGAGTTAGGGCAATCGAGAAGGTGTTTTGTGTCTTTTGGGACTCGATTGCACCTAGAGCATGTTGGTGTTTGTATTGTTGTTGGGTGAATGTTTGGATCGAAGTTGGAATACGAGTGTTTTGTTTTCTGTGTACGGATTCTTCTGAGGAGTGGATGTGTGGGGGTTGCTCGTTTAGGTTGTTATTATGCGCGTAGGTGTTTCCCTCTTTGAATTGTGTGAATATGTTTTATTAAGGTGTGGTTTGGGGGGCGGTGAGTGGGGGGAGATTGAGCTTAGTTGGGAAGTAGGGTTCTCGAGATATCTTTTTTTTGGTCTGGGTTGTAGTGGAGATTGTTTTGTGCTCAGCTGAAGTGTTGGGTTCCTATCATGTGTAGGTGCACTTTAGTAGGTAATATCTGGTTTCAGCCTTGAGATGTGGAATTGGTGCGGTTGGGGCGCATCCTGTAATGACTGTGTGCGTTATGCAAGGTGAAAGAAGAAGGAGTGATAGAAAGATAGCATGAGAGGTGAGTGGGTTTTTTGTGGAGGGGGGGTAGGGGAGGGGAGGGTGGAAGGGGCAGAGGGGGGGGGGGGTGAGTACGTATGATGAGTGATGATGAATATATGCCAGGAGACCCACTATTCTTTCTTGAGTTATTATAATTAGTCTGTCTTCTATATTTTTGGAAGGTTCTGCTAAGTTGGACCTTTTACAAGTACGTAGGTTCTATTTCATCAATTTATAGAAATGTATACGAATACCAGGCAATGGCTTCGCTACTAAGATTAAAGTCTAAAATCTAAAAAAAATCAGCCATGGTTAAATTTTTATAAATTTTCTGAACTTCGCCAATTATAATAATTTTAAAAAGGAACTCTAAACTAAATTTCCCCCCTTTCAAAATATCATGTTGCTAAAATATATTTATAGATAAAATAGAAAAGCAGCCTTACTTAAATTTTAATAAATATTCTGAACTTCGCCAATTGTAATTCATTTTCTTTTGAAACATTATAAAGAATTGGATAATCATATTTATTTTTTCTGAACTAAACTATTTTGTTTTTTCAAACTCTAAAGAAATTCTCAGAAATTACCTTGATAAAAATTTAAAATATACATAAGTCATAACCAAACTAAGATGAAATTATTATTCAAATACTCAAAAAAATCCCCTTCTTAAATTATAGAGTTAGTGATGATGATGATGATATATGTATATAATTGGGCATCTATATGTTGCTTCTAATTCATTTTTCTTTGTTTATTATTAGGTATTGTATATTTAGGGCTTTCGTACCTTTGCATTTTTGTCGTCTGCTTGGGTATACTGTGTGCGTTATTTTTGTGTAATTTTGAGCTGTTTGAAGTGGGTGTATTTGAGTATTGGCTGCGAGGCCGGTGCAGAGTAGTTTAGGGTGGTTCGTATGAATTGTTTGTAGTTCGTATGAATTGTTTGTATAATGTGGTGAAGAATTCCTTCTGTTGACCAAAGGTAGTGTTTCGAGGGCGTTCCTTTTCTATGTGGCTGTTTATCATCTTGGTTATGTGCTTTCAAAGTCATGTGGGTGTCAAGCGTGATGCCTAAGGGGGTGGGGATTTTGATCGGGGGGGGGGGCTTTTTGATTTAATTTAATTGTGGGGTGTTTGGTTGCTTCATGGTTGTTGGGGGTGAATAGTGTTATTGATGATTTGGATGTGGATGTAGTCAGCGTGTTTTGTGCGAGACTTTGTCCCAGTGTGTTAACGTATTGTTAGAGTGCTCTGGTAGCGCTGGCGATGTTGTGCTGTGATGTTATGATGTTGTGCGTAGGTGTTCATACGTCTGATGGGTGGTTGAGGTGGTGATATGTCGTGGGTGAAGAGTTTGGGTGTCTCTCGGGGGTGAGGGATAAAGGGGGTGACTCATTTAGGGGTAGAGAGGGAATAATTGCTGATTGGGTACTTTTTCAAGCCAAGTTCAGAACACGTTGAGACTCCGACTCAGACACTTCAAGACTACGATCAAATAAATATTTTATCTTTCAATCAAACATTTTTCTCATTCAAAATCTTCAAGTTGTGTATATTTTGTTAAGTGGGTCTCCGAATAGTAAAGCCCCCATTTTCAAACGATAAAGCCCCCATTTTAAACGTACTCTTAAATTTCCAAATTCATTTCTTCTTTATCCCTAATTTTAAGCAATTCAAAACGAGGGACTTCGCGGCGATGTGAAGAGAACATCTCTTTTAAACGCGGAAACTTGCAGTCAATGGAGGAAGCTTTTGTTGGTAAATATTTAAGGGAAAAAATTCGGCACTCAGAAGCAGAACTCACTCACTCATCAGACATTAACCCCATTTATTTTGCAATATAAAAGCTTTTTTTCAAGCGAGGGATTCTCCACTCAAAAAGGATCTACCTAAATAAACTTCAAAGCCATTTACAATATTCTAACTTATCAAAACGAAGGACTTTACTCTCTGAAGCAAACATCTCTTTAAATCTTCGATTCTTTTATTTCAAACGTTCAAAGAATCAAATTCCTCATTTCTATAACTTCCTTTTAAGTAACGAAGGAATTTGAGACCATTCGTCTCAAAGGATTTCTGATTAAGGCATTTAAACTTTAGCAAAAAGTAATCAATTCGTCTCCTTCCTTCTCTAATCTAGTACAATCACTTTCTTCGACTTCAGGGAGATCGAATTTTGTCCATAATATATATATATATATATATATATATATATATATATATATATATATATATATATATATATATATATATATATATATATATATATGAGAAAATAAGAATTGGACGCGAATGAGCAAATGAGACAAGAAACCGGAGGTTTTTTTAAAGGCAAGAGAGAGGGACATTAGAAGAATCCAGAATCAAAGGGAGCAGAGGGCGGCACAGTGAAGGCGATCCTTCACCGAGAAGACAGAAATACAGTTACTGTGCCTGGTAGCTTAGCGGTAAAGCATCTGACCGGCAATCACCAGACCCGGGGTCGAGTCCCGGCCAGGAATTCAAAACTTTTTTTTCCCTGGCGTTATTTCTGTCTTCTCGGTGAAGGATCGCCTTCACTGTGCCGCCCTCTGCTCCCTTTGATTCTGGGTTCTTCTAATGTCCCTCTCTCTTGCCTTAAAAAAAACTCCGGTTTCTTGTCTCATTTGCTCATTCGCGTCCAATTCTTATTCCTCTTGTACTATATGTATTTATAGTCAGCTACACCAGGTTTCTGCATCTTTCTTTCTGTCTTCAAATTTTATTTGAAAGACATAAAATAAAAATGACATAGCCCTGTGGTGGTTGTATTATCACCCGCAGAACCTGTAGTTGCTTTCTTTGTATATATATATATATTGTCGTAGAATGACTCCCGACGATACTATATATAACACTATTCGTTGAGGGAACTTCCTTAATTATCTCTAGAGTGCGTTTTACTGTCTTGGCGGCCGATATTATGTATCTTCAAAAATGCTTAAGAAGTGGAACTGAGCTCAAGGATAATAATATTGCTATCATTAATAAAATAGAGTTTTATTAATAATAACTATAAACAATACACAAAAACGGAAAATATTGACAAACAGAATGGAAAGGGTCGTGGAGACTCGGGCTAATCCAAGGATTTAAGGGATCAAAAAAGGTAAAACAAATATGGAGTTAAAGAGATGGGATGGTTCGATAAACCATTTAAAGATCAGGATAGAATTGACAAATAAGGGATCAATACTCAAAAGGTGACGCTTGGCTTACGTAACTTCCGTTAGGGTACAGTGGAAGGTACTTGAAGGAATATTCGGTCCGCTGGCGAGTTCCAGCCGAAGGGGGGGGATGAAAGGATCCTGACGTGGCGTCTTGGGAAGGAGAACCGTTCTCGACGAACGGCTTGACGAACAATGGCTGTTCTAGGTTGTTCTCTTCTGAACAAAGGGGGGATGAGAACCGTCTCTTGTCTACGGGCTCAAGAACAATGGCTGTTCTAATGTTGTTCTCCTTTGAACAACAGGGGGGGTGAGAACCGTTTCTTGGCGAAAGGCTCAAAACGAACAATGGCTGTTCTAATACTGTTTTCCTCGAACAATAGGGGGGGGGGATGAGAACCGTTTCTTGGCGAAGGGCTCAAAACGAACAATGGCTGTTCTAATACTGTTCTCCTCGAACAATAGGGGAAAGATGAGAACCGTTTCTTGGCGAAGGGCTCAAAACGAACAATGGCTGTTCTAATACTGTTCTCCTCGAACAATAGGGGAAAGATGAGAACCGTTTCTTGGCGAAGGGCTCAAAACGAACAATGGCTGTTCTAATACTGTTCTCCTTGAACAATAGGGGGGGGATGAGAACCGTTTCTTGGCGAAGGGCTCAAAACGAACAATGGCTGTTCTAATGTTGTTCTCCTTGAACAACAGGGGGGGATGAGAACCGTTTCTTGGCGAAGGGCTCAAAACGAACAATGGCTGTTCTAATGCTGTTCTCCTTGAACAGCAGGGGGGGAATGCCTTGGGGACTTGACGTCACTAAAGGCTCGAACCTTTGGCACTCAAGGAATATTGTCCTCCTGGACAAGTGATGGTGAATCTCGAGGCCGAGGTCCCTTGGCGCACAAAGGGAGAGAGGGTCGTGGTGATGTTTCGCGACGAAAATCTGGATCTCCAATCTGATCTTAGTGGTAAAGTTTCCATATAAATAGCCAGGAAATCTCCTTGGCGTGGGGGAGAATGGGGTGGAAGCTTCGAGGGAACGCACAGCTGGGCCGGAGAAAAATGCCTTATCTGTTCATAAGCCTAACTCGATCTGGCGAGGTCGGCGTATGGGGGCGAACGGGGGGACGATAACCTCCTTGTTTAAACATTGACGTCCGGCAGCTGTTGATAAGACTCCAAGCCTCGAATCGAAGATGCACGTGGGCCTCCTCGAGGTTTTAACGAATATGAGATAGGAGTTGAATTTAACACAGATTCAACTCGTTCTATCACACCCCTCCATTCCAGGGGAAGTTGTCACTTCGAAAAAAAAAGAGAGAAGGGACAACGATAGAGCTCCGTTGTAGGGAACTCGTTTTCTTGTACCAACCGTATCTTCCTGCACCTAACTAGTATTACCTCAGTACATGATTATTTTGATCTTTAGATTACAGGGGAAAATAACCTTTAATACAACTTAATAAAAAAAAAGGGCATGGAACAATGAAATGTTATAAACTTAGTACATACGGGACAAGATTATTTATACGTAAATTAATAAGAACAAATATATATACAAAAAAAAAAATTAGACATTGAGCGTTACAAAATTCAGACATATACGTTAATTAACTATATTACAAAAGAATCTTAAATTAAGTCGTACAAGACGGTATAAACCTACATGGAGATACTAATCCTATGAATACAATTATTCTACGCTATTCGGTAACGCATTCCTACTGAGTGCGTCAGCGACCTGGTTATCGGAACCTTTGATATAATTTATTTTAAATTGATACTCTTGCAAGAGTAAACTCCAGCGCATGATGCGGCCGTTTGAGTGTCTCAAATTCCTAATATAGGCTAACGGACGGTGGTCGGTTCCTATTCGAAATTCTTTACATATCAAGTACAGCTTGAATTTGTCTATGACCCAGATAATTGATAGAGCTATCTTTTCCCTAGTGGCATATCTCTTTTCGCGTGGTAATAATAGATGGCTAGCATATGCAACTGGATGACTCGTTCTGTCATCCTCGTATTGAAGGGGTACACCTCCAATGCCCTCGTTGATCACGTCGGTCTTAACCCCAAAGGATTTTTCCGGGTTGGGCAACTTAAAAATGGGGGCAGAAATGAACTTATTTTTGAGCTGATTAAAATGGGAAACAGCGACATCATTCCAACGTAAACGATCGGAGAAATTCTTTTCCTGAAGGGGGCATAGGGGGGCCAAAATTGCAGCGAAATTCGGAACAAATCGCTGATAGGGAGAAGCTGATCCTAGGAACGATCTTAATGGCTTCTTTGTAATCGGGAGGGGCATGTCGGCGATTGCCTTAATCTTGTTCTCTTGGGGACCTAACTGGCTTGGTCCTATTTTGAAACCCGAATATTTAATGGGTTCGTGAGCAAAATAGTATTTGCTGGGGCCAATGGTGAGGCCATTTTTACGCAGTTGCTCGAAAAGAGCTAATAGGGTGGGTAAATGGTGATTCCATTTAATTAGTTCTTGTAGCTGGCTCTTCGGACGTGGTGTCAGCTGCGCGTCACTATCCAGGTTAGAGGGTTCTAAAGACTCGCCTGGTAGGGAATGAGGAGGGTAATCGGCATCAGGTTGGATGCACACTGTCTGGATTACCTTAAGGGACTCCGCGGGGCAATCCTCTTCAAGCGCCGATGCTTCGTCTAGTTCTACGAAGGTATCTCCATGGGCGCGTTGGGGGTTCTTTTTTTCTTGGGGTCCAAGGACAGTCTCCGTGTCCTTGTCTGGGGCCTTATCACCTAAGGGTTTTAGTGAATCACATTCCTCTTTTTCCGTCCTAAAGTCCTGGTTAGGGGTCTCCGAGAAATCGGACGGTATCGGGGTTCTGATGGGGACGGGCTCCTGGGCTTCTTTCTTATCTCGGCCTTGAGGAAGGGCGGCCTGAAACACAGGGTCGAAACTTACTTGGGGGCTCTTTCCTATAAGTACGGAACAGAATTTTATTGGTGCTACAATGACTTCAGCCCAGCCATTATAATATTGACACTGCAGGTAACATCTAGCGACGGGGAATCGGTTCGCCCGCCCAAGTTGGTCATGTACCACCGCAAATTTTTCGTGGTTAGAGGCCACTGGGAGGAGTTCGTCGGACACGATGAAGCATGTACATCCTGTGTCCCTGACGAGAGTCAAAACTCGGCAGCTGTCCACGCTGCCCTCCTCATATTTCAAAGTTCCCGATGAACTTTTACCAAAAACAAAATTTACCTGGTGGCCTGACGGAGGGGGAGAAGTTTCTGCTTGGGTCTGCACCACCGAAGGAGCCGGGGTCGCATTAATCTGGTGAACTTGGTTGCCTGGTCCGCTTTTAAGCCTAGAATTTTGGGGGCAATTCCAGCTCATGTGGTTTTCTACTCCACAGGTGAAGCATAGGGTTGGTCGCTTCGGGAAGAGAAATGGAGGAGAAGTCTTAACGGGAGGTTTGGAGTCCCGTTGTTGGTTTTGGGGAAAGAAGTTTTGGGGTTTTACGGGGCTCGGAAACTTTGTCAGCTTTCCTGGGAAGGGGCGCGAGTCCGTGCTTCTTTCTTCTCGTTGGATTACTCTTTCCCGTTCCTCTCTTTCTCTTTCTTTTTCTACCTTTTTTCTTTGAACTTCTGCTTTAATCCGAGCTAATTCAACCTGAAGGTCAGCTAGTCTTATCCGTTCCTCTCTATCTCTTTCTTCTCGTTGTATTTCTCTTTCTTCTCGTTGTATTTCTCTTTCTTCCTTTTTTCTTTCTCTTTCTTCCTCTTTTCTTTGCTCCTCTTGAATGTACTCAATTAGTTCTTTTCCGGAGAGTCCCAAGGATTCTCCTTGCGCTTTAAAGATTTCAAACTGAGTCATCTTTGCACTTGGGGGCGCACTAGTCAACCAACTAAAATTCCTTGCAACAAGAATTATGCCTCTATAGAATTAGCCTACCTAAATATGGGCACTGACCTATTCGTAATGGGGTTCTCAATCTAAATAACCACTGACTAAAATCACAAAAAACACAAACAAATTATTATAACCGTTCCTTGAGCTACTCCAGCTTCTTAAGTTTCAAAAAAAAAAGGGGATAGCAATCGTTAAAACAAAAGGGAACTACTATATTCTATTATTATAACGAATAACACTATGCTTTACTCGACTGAGACCAGTGTTTGCAAAGATATAGCGTTAAACCCCACACACCTGATACCAAATTAAATAGTATATATATATATATATATGTCGTAGAATGACTCCCGACGATACTATATATAACACTATTCGTTGAGGGAACTTCCTTAATTATCTCTAGAGTGCGTTTTACTGTCTTGGCGGCCGATATTATGTATCTTCAAAAATGCTTAAGAAGTGGAACTGAGCTCAAGGATAATAATATTGCTATCATTAATAAAATAGAGTTTTATTAATAATAACTATAAACAATACACAAAAACGGAAAATATTGACAAACAGAATGGAAAGGGTCGTGGAGACTCGGGCTAATCCAAGGATTTAAGGGATCAAAAAAGGTAAAACAAATATGGAGTTAAAGAGATGGGATGGTTCGATAAACCATTTAAAGATCAGGATAGAATTGACAAAATAAGGGATCAATACTCAAAAGGTGACGCTTGGCTTACGTAACTTCCGTTAGGGTGCAGTGGAAGGTACTTGAAGGAATATTTGGTCCGCTGGCGAGTTCCAGCCGAAGGGGGGGGATGAAAGGATCCTGACGTGGCGTCTTGGGAAGGAGAACCGTTCTCGACGAACGGCTTGACGAACAATGGCTGTTCTAGGTTGTTCTCTTCTGAACAAAGGGGGGATGAGAACCGTCTCTTGTCTACGGGCTCAAGAACAATGGCTGTTCTAATGTTGTTCTCCTTTGAACAACAGGGGGGGTGAGAACCGTTTCTTGGCGAAAGGCTCAAAACGAACAATGGCTGTTCTAATACTGTTCTCCTCGAACAATAGGGGGGGGGATGAGAACCGTTTCTTGGCGAAGGGCTCAAAACGAACAATGGCTGTTCTAATACTGTTCTCCTCGAACAATAGGGGAAAGATGAGAACCGTTTCTTGGCGAAGGGCTCAAAACGAACAATGGCTGTTCTAATACTGTTCTCCTCGAACAATAGGGGAAAGATGAGAACCGTTTCTTGGCGAAGGGCTCAAAACGAACAATGGCTGTTCTAATACTGTTCTCCTTGAACAATAGGGGGGGGATGAGAACCGTTTCTTGGCGAAGGGCTCAAAACGAACAATGGCTGTTCTAATGTTGTTCTCCTTGAACAACAGGGGGGGATGAGAACCGTTTCTTGGCGAAGGGCTCAAAACGAACAATGGCTGTTCTAATGCTGTTCTCCTTGAACAGCAGGGGGGGGAATGCCTTGGGGACTTGACGTCACTAAAGGCTCGAACCTTTGGCACTCAAGGAATATTGTCCTCCTGGACAAGTGATGGTGAATCTCGAGGCCGAGGTCCCTTGGCGCACAAAGGGAGAGAGGGTCGTGGTGATGTTTCGCGACGAAAATCTGGATCTCCAATCTGATCTTAGTGGTAAAGTTTCCATATAAATAGCCAGGAAATCTCCTTGGCGTGGGGGAGAATGGGGTGGAAGCTTCGAGGGAACGCACAGCTGGGCCGGAGAAAAATGCCTTATCTGTTCATAAGCCTAACTCGATCTGGCGAGGTCGGCGTATGGGGGCGAACGGGGGGACGATAACCTCCTTGTTTAAACATTGACGTCCGGCAGCTGTTGATAAGACTCCAAGCCTCGAATCGAAGATGCACGTGGGCCTCCTCGAGGTTTTAACGAATATGGGATAGGAGTTGAATTTAACACAGATTCAACTCGTTCTATCACATATATATATATATATATATATATATATATATATATATATATATATATATATATATGTGGATTGAACAAAAAATTGAAACACGTGTTAAATTATTGAATTAATATTTATTTAATACGGAGTTGGTCCTCTTTTTGTTTTCTGAACATCGTCGATGCGTCTTGAAATTGATTCATTCAGCTTCCTGACTCATTGAGAGGAATCTTGAGCCATTCTTCTTGCAATATTGCTCCAGCTGTTTCAGACACGACGGTGGAGGGTAACGACTTCTAACTTGACGCTCCAAGAGGCACCACAAATGCTCTGTAATATTCAGACCTGGAGATTGTGGAGGCCACTCCATGTGTTGTAGCTCACTCCTATAATTATATGGTTTCCCGTCAACCCTACATCGGAAGGGGCGTCCTGCAGTTACAGATGCTACCAACCCCCCAAAACGACAAACAGGGCCCAGAAATAAACAAGGAGACCAGTGAAGAAGAACCCAAAGCGAAAGAGGGATGCGAAAGGCCTGACCCTTCTGATTGAAGCCAAAAAGGAGAGGGAAGAAGCTAATAAAAAGGCAATCAAACCCTTTTCGGTAGAAGACACTGGACTACTTGTGTGCATACAGGGCACAGTGAATGCACGAATGTATCAGTAACTGCTTCCACAACATGCTTATTCCCATATGCGTGCCTCCGAAGCACAACCAGCAATTTCCATGCATGATATCGCCGCGTGCTACACGGCCAAATTGGAGACTTTCTTGGCACATGATCACATCACTGTCATTATGAACCGGCCTACACAGTGTAGGCCATGAATCCTATTAAAAAAGTTTGGGAAAACACTCGGAGAAATGACTCAAACGAGGAATCTGAAAAAAAAGGTTCAAGAACTCTGGGAAATTCTTCAAGATGGATGGAGCAAGATTACTGCGCAAGAATGTCAACAGTCGGTTCGCTCCTGCAGCAGAAGATGTGAAAGCATCATCTAGAACAGGGGTCTCCAAAATACGGCCCGCGGGCCAGATCAGGCCCGTCGCTGCACCGTGGATGCAGCAATTATAGGGCAAATATTGATGATATCTTAAAAGCTAAACGCCAGTTTCACAAATCTCACTAACCTCTTTTGCTGCTTAGTTTGTGAGACTCGGATATGTGCACACTGGGTGTGATAATACTTTCTTATTGCTAACGACGCCTTCTTTGGTAACTTTTTGGTAAATAAATGTTTGTTGTCTTTATTTTTTGTGCATTCAATATATTAGATTGAACAAAATGGTTATGCGGCCCGCGCTCGTCATCCTCTCAGTTATCTGGCCCACTGTGAAAAAGTTTGGTGACCCCTGATCTAGAATAAAGGCTTCCACACTAAATATTAATCGCTCATATAACTTGTAGAAAATTTTCCACTGAAAATTTAATCCTTATATTCCAAATAGAAGGTTGTTTCCGTTGTCGTTCCGATCATTTTGGACACTTCAATTTTTCTAGTAAATTGCTTGTCTGTTGATAACTTTCGTTTTATTTTCCCAATTTGAATAACATTTAAATACCCGTCGTTTATACCTGTAGGTTATCGTACAACAATTTTAGAAACCTTAATTTTTTTCTGGCAAAAGTTATCCAAGATGTGATCATAATTAGGCGTTGTGATCTTTTGGGGAGTACTTTCGAACTTTATTCAGTTTAATCTCGAGAAAAATAAAAGGAAAAAATAAGACAAGGGTTTAGCTCCGCCTCTTACGCAAGAAATCACCGATAAAGAAGGCGGAAGAGGGATTAGGCAAGGGAAAAGTGCATCCAAAGTTATTGAGCCAGGCTCAATAAAGAGATTAACAGAAAAGGAATAGTCTAAGAGAAAAAGGGAGGGGCTAAAGAAAGAGAAACAAAAGAAACAAGGATAAAGTGAAAAATAACGACAAAAAAAAGATAATCTATAACTCAAAATACTAAAAACAAAGTTATGAATTACAGTACAAAATAATTTCTTTAATAATGAGTTCTTTGATAATAGAATCAATTTTAAAACTCCGGAGAAATAATAAAATTGTCATAGTGCCTCATGGAAGAACATTCAACAATATTACTGTTAACAAAGTCATTATAATGTATAAATTTATCGGAATTCCAATTGATTAAATGGTTATTATTAGAGATATGGACAATAAAGGCAATATTATATTCTCGTTTTACATTGTATTGATGTTGATTAAGACTTAAAGAAAGTTGCTTGCCTGTCTGCCCATAATATTATAAAGGGTGTTCCATTAAGACGGATCGAAGTTAAAAGTAAATAAAACAGTGTTATTGGTGAAAATTTATTGATTTCACAATTGGATCATGTTATTTGAGTCATGGCAATTATGTGTGAGAAATAATAATTGCCTAAATGTCCGCCAAGGCTTCGGCGGCACACCTCCACTCGATGGTCAAAATTTTTGATGACGTCTCTGCATAGTTGCTCCTCGATCTCATCAATGTGCCTTATTATCTCATCCTTCAGCTGTTGAATTGTTGTTGGCTTGTTGGCATAGACCTTACTTTTGAGATCACCCCAAAGGAAGAAATCTAAAGGCGTCAAGTCACACGAACAATTTTCTCAATTGCACTCTCTGTTGGTCGATTATGTTGACCAAAAAAATCGCGAAGTGCCCGAAATGTGTTTCTGTTTGAACGTCCATTTTCGAAATAGGCTTCGATAACTTTAACACGTTGTTCGATTGTTAATCTTCCCATGGTTGAAATTGCCAAAGACTGTAGTTGTTAAAGCTGAAAGAAAAAGAAAAAAATCATTAGACGCTTAAACTTAACTCAAATTTAAAATCGGTCCAAGTTATTGGAACACCTGTTACATTCTGGAATCATACTGAAATACATCAGAAATGTCTGGGTTTTTTTTTTATAAAGCCGAAGCACAATAAAAGATTCAGAAAAGGTAAAACCAATACATTTTTAATATTCAAAGTTAGGTAAATTCGTACTACAGGTCTTTTTTTTGCAGAGTTGAGACAATTTAAAAGAAAATAATAAAGGTGATACAATTTAGGACAGATCTCAAAGATATTTTAGAGATCAAGCGCCGTATATTTAGGGCTCACGACCCCTAAATCACATAGAAACCTGGAAGAAAAAACAGAGCGTTAACTTTATGACTGGGCAGAATAAAAGTGAATATAAAAGTAAGAATTTTTAGGTTTATGAGAGACGGAAAATTTAAAAGATCGAGGAAGGGAAGGGTAAATTTAATAGAACGAACTAGTGAATTCAGTTTAGTAAGAAGACAATGCTCAACTTTTAAATTAGGCCACAAACAAATGACGTCATCAATGTACCTCTACCAAACAACGGAAAATTATGGATATTAGGGAAGAATCTTATTTCGAAGAAGTCCATATGTAAATTAGAAAGAACAGGCGATAGACAATTTTACAGTTAATCCAAACGTTGGAAAGAAAAAAAAAACATTTCCTTCGAACGAAAATCTCGTAGGTTCGAACCGCACCTATTATTTCATTTTCTTCAACGGGTAAAATAGTTTATATTATTTTATTTCGTTTGCTATCTCCCTCTTCCGTCTTTCTTAATCTATGAATGAGCTTTGTTTGTATTAAAGAAAGACGATATCTTTTGTGTATCATCTTTTCTTATTTGCTATGGGTGCATTCGCAGCTAATCTCGACGGTGCCTATGCCGCCGAGAGACGCCAGTTATACCCTAAGCCCTTTGGGTTTAGGGCCAGGAAACTCCTTCGAGAGCTTGGTATAGCTCTCGGGCCGGTGGCGCCCCTGGTTCTGCCCAGGAAGCCACCCTGGGGGGTACCACCTTTGACTATTTTTCGCCACGCCTCTGCCCAAAAAGCTTTTACAACGCTGGGAGTACTGCGTTAGGCCTTTTTGGAGCACATTCCATGTTACGCTGGAACCGTGCCAGTGTATACGGATGGCTCTAATTCCCAAGAAGGGGTCAGTTTCCACGCCGTGTCCCCTCTGTTTGTAGTCAGCGGGGCTCTGTCTTCACGGCCGAGCTGGTGGCAATACACCGCTCGGTACGGGAGATTGCGCGACGTGCTCGGTTCGGAGCCCGGACTTTGATTTATAGCGACTGACAAAGCGCCCTGAGTGCTATCGGGGCATTGGAATCTTGGTTAGCGATGTCCGTGACGTCATGGTTTTGGCGATAAGGGCGATGTCGAGATTATTTTCTGCTGGGTTCATGGACATGTGGGAATGAGGAGTCCGAGAAGACTGGGCGACCAGACCAGCGTTTCACTCTTCCTGACACCGATTACATAGCAGGAATCTGGGCTGCTTGGCAAAGAAGATGGGAGACGGCCGATGGGGAACTTAAAGTTGCGTCCATTGCGCCGCGACTGTTCCCATGGACCTATCCCCCAATGCCGCGAAGGCTTCAGGTTGCTTTCTGTCGTCTCCGAATTGGACACACTCGCGGGACGCACTGCCATTTGATGAAGTACTCATCCGCACTTTATTGCGATGACTGCGTTGTCCCCCAGACTGTTCGCCACATTCCTGTTGAATGTCCCAGTCTGGGTGATGTTTGCGCATGTTACCTGGCCCGGTACCGGGGCGAGCGGGGTCGCTACCGCTTGTCCCTTGCACTCGGGACGAGTTCGTGCACACCGACTTGCAGACTATATGCCTTTTTGGAGGAGTTTGGCCTCCTCCACTTTATTTGACTTGTTTGTAGGTTGCATATTCCTGCGCCTTGTTTATTGTTGTTATTTGTTTTTTTTTAATATAGCCTAGTAGTAAGCTGTGTTGAGTACGGCGACTTCTGTCCTAGTAGGCAGTCGCAAGATGGGCCCCCCCAAAAAAAAAATCCCCCACTCGCAGGTCCAAGAATCGGAGAAACTTTGTGTGGGGGCAATGAAGGGAACTCACCTTGGAGTGGGCCCATAAGAGCATAATGGGGGATCCTCATGTACGAACGCACGATCTCCCCACAATACACCCACCCTCCACACATAGATACTCCCCCTGGGACAGAATTCACTAAGGAAGGGGGCATCTATACCATCCCATGGGACGGGGGATAGGTATGAGATATTTGGGGGAGAGGATTTATCAAAGGGGCAAGGGAGGGGTAGAAAGAAGGGGTAAAGAAACTGAGGAGGAGATTTATCAAAGGGGCAATGAGGAGATCTTGAATAAACCCTCCCATTTGTTTGTACTTAAGAACACAATGATCTATAGATACGAACGAAATCGGCGTGGTGGATGAAAGAAAATGGGCAGGATGGGGTAGGGAAAATAATGGATAACTTCCCTATAGTTCGTACTTAAGAATGAAAAGTACGAACGGTCACGGAAATGGATATCACCCGGGTGGGTCTTCCCCCCAGATGGGGGATGAGAGCGGGGTTAAATATGAAAACGGCCTTGAGTTCGCAATTAAGGGTACAGTGACCAACAGGTACGGCCCCCTCTTAGTTCGCACTTAGGAGCACAGGGACTCAGAGGTACTAAAGCGTTCACGAGTATAGATACGCTCCCCGAATGGGGGCTCGTGGTTGGGGGGAGGGGAGAAGAAGTAGGGATAACGACGAAGAGCCTCCCCCCCTAATTCGTACTTGAAAACATAGTGATTCTAAAATACGAACGACCCCCACCACCTACAATACATCCCAATCATGCCTTACCTTGTTCATTCCGTTGCCCATGGCGACGGCTGATCGAGACTAATCCCGCGCCAATTATCGGGGGAAGCATCCCCCTGAGCGGTTCGCTCTTCCTCCCCAGTGGGGACGGGGCAGGGGGAGTGGGGGTGACGACCCTAGGACGCAGATCCACTAGTCGGGACCTGTAGCGACGTGTCGGGGGAGGGTACAATCTACCAGGGTGCTGACTGGGGTAACCTTGGCAACGGGCATAGGTGTGGGTGGGAAAACAACGAGTTCACCTCAACCACTCATGCCAACCACACCTCTGCGCCTCCATTAATGGTAGATAAGTATACCAAAGCTAGATTTCGTTGTGCTCGCTCACGGGCATGTGTGCGAATACGCTGGGACAAATTCGTGTGTTTACAGCACCCTGTTCACGGTAAAGTAACTAATAGCTTTTAATCCGCCGGAATAATTCGATTACAAACCAATAAAAAGGATTAAAATAAGTGAAAGGAAGGAAATCTCGAGAGAAGGCAACAAAAATACAACCACCTTATCCAACGTGCAGTTGCACACTGTCTGTAATCAGAGGCCTTCCGCTGCTTGCATCGCCCCCCGAAAGCAAAACAACGTCTAATCAACCTTCTCGACACACTATGCCCGGGCAAAATATACCCCCTCCCTCTCACCCCTAAAAGTATGCACGCACACGCAGATACAAAACGATGCCATGCATACGCAAAAACTTGTACCCAAAACGATCAGAGATTCTCGACGTGAGAAGCTGAAATCCACAAACCGCCGCCTAAGTGTGACGTCACTCCTCGTATTACTATGACGACGGAGAAATCGAAAGGAGGGATGCAAGTATGGTTCGATCAAATCAGCCGATTGGTTGAACAACGGTTACCGTGGAAACGGTCAGCGAACGTAAATCCACATCGTAGAGCCAGGTTCATTCCGGTGCCACCTTTGAGAGCGAGTGAGTCTGCGTAGGGATGGGTGCCAATTGATTCATGTATAGAGTGGTACTCCTTTTAGGGCCAGGAACCCTTCATGACACTGACGGGGCTAAAGGTGACGTCATAAGTAGGCGAGTGAGAAGCCACTAATGACTAATAGCTCTCCCCATAAAATATATATATATATATATATATATATATATATATATATATATATATATATATATATATATATATATATATATATATATATATATATATATATATATATATATACAGTAAACCCTCGATATCACGAATTTCGGATATAACAAACCAAATTTCCTGGCCGAATTCCATCAGGTTTAACGAACCGAAGTTCGTTAAATCCGATGTAGTCCACTTAACTTTATTAGTAATATTACTAATTACATACGTATTACATATCCATGCAATACAGTCTTTATATACATATTTACGTATACAGATTAACGAACGAACCATCGTTATTTCCATCGCTTTTAACGACTATCGGGTTTAACGAGCGCCCCCCTGCCCCATATAGTTCGTTATATTGAGGGTTTACTATATATATATATATATATATATATATATATATATATATATATATATATATATTGGTTAGGGCTTCTCCTATGGAGCTTCAATTTAATTTGAAGTATGAACGAAAGGACGTATAAAGGGAAATTCATTTCATTTTCTTGATACAACGTTTCGGGTGAATCTTTTACTCATTTTCGGGTACTGGAAAATACAATTCGTGGAAAACAATTTAAGTTAAGAGTCAAACAGATAATCAAAATGATGAATTTATGGAAAGTATTTAATGTTTATTAAGGAGGGGGGCATAGCGAGAAATTTACAGGTAATTGATATTTTTGGATTATTATGTTGCGAGTTAAGAATTAACGATTGGGGAAACACAGGAAACACATCAGGATAAACCAACCTTAAAGAATCAGCCGTTAGAGGATAATTGGGGAGAAGGGGCGAGGAGCGTAAGAAGAAAGAGAAGGTTAGGGGGTTGGTAATGTTTTTGTTTAGAGTAGAAGTAGTGGGTGAGA